>CM042419.1:19732783-19958170 GCA_023634145.1 Thymallus thymallus
GCGCAAAAAAACAGATTGTGCGAGTTTGCTATTTATCGCAACAGTTTTTGTTTTACGAAACCATTGGTAGAGTAAAAATTGTGACGGAAATCCATTGAACTATTCGGAACATGGGAACTTAACTGCAAAAGTAATTTGTGTGTGTACTACGTCATCACGCACAGCCTTTTATCCACAACAAGTCAGTATCTCTGGTGGGAAAATGTGCATATCGTTTTATGCAGATTTTAGAATATTTGCATGAAAATCTGTCACCACTTGGATGGAAACCTAGCAACTATGACTAGTGTAACAGGAGGGGCTGTACATAGAATTAGGAATTGTATAGGATCTCTATGGGGCTGTATTACAGTGGGCCATTGTAAATGGACAGTCAGCATTCCTGTATGTCTCATAGCCACTGCTCTCTAACCCTGGGCTCCATTTGAACTTGTGGTAAGCTCCACACAGAAACAGAACTCTTCAAAACAAGCCTGGAGAGATACAGGGTGTGCAGGCTTTTGTTCAAGCCCAGCATTAGTGCACCAGATTGCTCCAATTAAGGGCTTGAGCAGCCCCCAGGCCCATATCAGCTTAATGTAAGCTCTCTGTACATCCTCCAGAATAAGCACATTACTGTCTGCAGTCTAATTAACATAATTGACAGGAGGTAAATGCAAACGTGAATTAAGTCTGTGTAGCCCTTTACGAGACCCTTGTTAACATACAGTGCCTTCAGAAAGTGTTTTGTTGTGTTACAGCCTGAATTCAAAATGGATGAAATCGTTTTTTTCTCTCATCCATCTACAGACAATACCCATAATGACAAAGTGACAACATGTTATCAGAAATCTTTGCTAATTTATTGAAAATTAAATACAGAAATATCTAATTTACATAAGTATTCACACCCTTGAGTCAATACATGTTAGAATCACATTTGGCAGCGATTATAGCTGTGAGACTGGGTAAGTCTCTAAGAGCTTTGCACACCTGGATTGCACAATATTTGCACATAATTATTTTTTAAATTCTTCTAGCTCTGTCAAGTTGGTTGTTGATAATTGCTAGACAGCCATTTTGAAGTTTTAGATTTTGAAGTTGATTTAAGTCAAAACTGTAACTAGGCCACTCAGGAACATTCAATGTCATCTTGGTAAGCAACTCCAGTGTATATTTGACCTTGTGTTTTAGGTTGTTGTCCTACTTAAAGGTGAAGCAGACTGAACCAGGTTTTCTTCTAGGATATTGCCTGTGCTTAGCGCCATTCCGTTTATTTTTTTATCCTGAAAAACTCCCCAGTCCTTAACGATTACAAGCATACCCATAACATGATGCAGCCACCACTATGCTTGAATATATGGAGAGTGGTACTCAGTAATGTGCTGTAATGGATTTGCCCAAAACATAACACTTTGCATTCAAGACAAAAAGTGCATTTCTTTGACACATTATTTACAGTTTTACTTTAGTGCCTTGTTACAAACAGGATGCATGTTTTGGAATATTTGTATTCTGTACAGGCTTCCTTCTTTTCACTCTGTCAATTAGGTTAGTATTGTGGCGTAACTACAATGTTGTTGATCAATATCTCCTATCACAGATATTCAACTCTGTAACTGTTTTAAAGTCACCATTGGCCTCAGTGTGAAATACCTGTGATGTTTCCTTCCTTTCCGGAAACTGAGTTAGGAAGGACGCCTGTATCTTTGTAGTGACTGTAATTAATAACTTCACCATGCTCAAAGGGATATCAATGTCTGCTTCTTTTTTGACCAATCGGTGCCCTTCTTTGAGAGGCATTGGAAAACCTCCCTGGTCTTTGTGGTTGAATCTGTGTTTGAATTTCACTGCTCAACTGAGCGACATTACAGATAATTGTATGTGTGGGGAACAGAGATGAGGTAGTCATAAATCATGTTAAACACTGTTACTGCACAGAGTGAATCATTATTATCTGACTTGTTACGCATATGTTTACTCCTGAACTTATTTAGGCCTGCCAGAACAAAGGGGTTGAATACTTATTGACTCAAGACATTTCAGCTTTCCATTTTTTATTCCTTCATAATTCCATATTATGGGATATTGTGTGGAGGCCAGTGACACAAAATCTCAATTTAATCAATTTTAAATTCAGGCTGTAACACCACAAAATGTGGAAAAAGTCAAGGGTTTGAGAGAGAGAGAGAGAGAGAGAGAGAGAGAGAGAGAGAGAGTTAGAGAGAGAGAGAGACAGACAGACAGACAGACAGACAGGCAGGCAGGCAGGCAGACAGACAGACAGACAGACAGATGAGGGGTTGCAGGTGATATTTGAGCTAGAACATGAAGCTGTAATTTATTAATTATTTTGTAAATAGAGGGTTTGTATATAGAGGGTTTGCACTATGCAGAAAGGGTTTGTATATAGAGGGTTTGTAAATAGAGGGTTTGTATATAGAGGGTTTGTAAATATAGGGCTTGCACTATGCAGAGAGGGTTTGTATATAGAGGGTTTGTAAATAGAGGGTTTGTATATAGAGGGTTTGCACTATGCAGAGAGGGTTTGTATATAGAGGGCTTGCACTATACAGAGAGGGTTTGTATATAGAGGGTTTGTAAATAGAGGGTTTGCACTATACAGAGAGGGTTTGTATATGGAGGGTTTGTAAATATAGGGTTTGTATTTAGAGGGTTTGCACTATGCAGACAGGGTTTGTATATAGAGGGTTTGTAAATAGAGAGAGAAGAGAGAGAGAAAGAGAGAGAGAGAGAGAGGAGAGAGAGAAAAGAGAGAGAGAGAAGAGAGAGGGGAGAGAGAGAGGGAGGGGGGCTCTGTCACTCTGCCTTTTCTATTACCTGCCTGACATCCCACTTTCCTCAACCCTTCAATCACAGTTCACATCCCATTGACCTCTGCTGATAGCCTATTGTAGCCACACACATAGATCGCACACACACGCATGCCAACACCACACACGCACACGCACAAACGCTAGAGCAATGGCGTCAAATGTGTAGCCCTTGGGCCATTTGCCTCCTGCCACCTGATAATGTGTTCACAATACAAACCTCTTAGTTTGGAAAAGACATTGAGGCTGGAGAATTACAATTCCCATTAATGCAGTTAAGGAATTCAAACGTGATGTTACTTAGTCGATGAGGCAGCTGATATTCTCTGAACATGTACATAGATAGAGGGGGAAATATACATTTTGTCTTGTCTCATAATTCTTTTAGCTGATGGGCAATTCTGGCATTTGCCTTTAAAGAAATTAGAGCGAGAGACAGAGAGAGAATTAGAGAGAGAGAGAGAGACAGAGACAGAGACAGAGACAGAGGGGGGGGGGGGGGGTAAATGAGAGAGAGAGAGAGAGAGAGAGAGAGAGAGAGAGAGAGAGAGAGAGAGAGAGAGAGAGAGAGACAGAGAGAGAGAGAGAGAGAGACAGAGACAGAGACAGAGACAGAGAGGGGGTAAAAGAGAGAGAGATGGAGAGAGAGAGAGAAAGAGCAAGAGAGCGAGAGATAGAGAGATATAGAGAGATATAGAGATATAGAGAGATATAGAGAGATGGAGAGATAGAGAGAGATAGAGAAATATAGAGATATAGAGATATAGAGAGATGTAGAGATATAGAGAGATATAGAGATAGATAGATATATATATATATAGAGAGAGAGAGATATAGAGAGATATAGAATGATATAGAGAGATAGAGAGATATAGCGAGATATGGAGATATAGAGAGATAGAGAGTGAGAGAGAGAGAGAGAGAGAGATAGAGAGATATAGAAAGAAATAGAGAGATGGGGGGGGGGGGGGGGGGTCTCTTTCTTAATAGGATTTCTTCAAACACACCTGCTACCAGAAATGCCATTCAATGTCAGCCGTCGGTATCGGACACACACACTGGCCCCTGTCCCATGAGCCTCCAGGGTAAGTTCAAGGTCGGCCTGCCAGGCTGATGCAATGGTCTGTGACTCAGACCGGAGCGGTTGGCTGAGAAGTCTGCCAATAGAAGATGCCCTCAGGCACAGGTCTGGAATCAGCTTACCCTTACCATCCTAACCTTTACCATAAGGGTTAAATCAACTACACATTATAATATACACTGAGTGTACAAAAGAACACCTGCTCTTTCCATGACAAAGACTGACCAGGTGATTCCAGGTGAAAGTTATGAAGTCACTTGTTAAATCCACATCAATCAGTGTAGATGAAGGGGAGGAGACAGGTTAAAGAAGGATTTTTATGCCTTGAGACAATTGAGACATGGATGGTGTATGTGTGCCAATCAGTGGGTGAATGGGCAAGAAAAAAAATGGAAGTGCCTTTGAACAGGGCATGGTAGTAGATGCTGCAACACTGCTGTGCATCAAGAATGGTCCACCACCCAAAGGACACCCGGCCAACTTGACACAACTGTGAGAGGCATTGGAGTCAACATGGGCCAGCATCCCTGTGGAGGGGTGGGGGTTAACTCAATATTAGGAAGGTGTTCTTAAAGCAGAAAAAGATAACTTTTTGGGCAACCCAAACAAATTCACATAGAAATGTGTGTTATAGATCTGTCATTCTCATTGAACGCAAGTCTAATAAGTGGTAGGTTTGTTCTATGTGCACTATTTCTATGCTTCACTTTCTTAAGATACATTTTTGCTTCTTTTACTTTCGATTTTGTACACCAGATACACTGAAAATACAAATTTTTTTGTTATGGAAAATATATTTCACAGTGGTTTAGATGGTATAATGATTCACTACGCTATGTTTGTTTGTTTTGTCACACAAACTGAAATTAGGCTAACTTTTTTAATTTTAGCAACCAGGAAATGGAGCGATTTCTGCATAGCGCATGTTTAATATTTTGTATACTCAGTGTATGCTATAACAATGTTATAAGACATGGTATTACATTTAGTCCATTTTGATTTCAACAAGGGGTTTTGGTTGAAAACTGTAATGGCCACAGGCAGGCCAAAATCTGTCTATAACTGTGTGTTCACCCAGCACCTACTGGGATGGTAGCACCACCGCACACAGGGAAATAACTATTAATCTCAATTAGCCCGTTGGACAGTCCTCCACTACAACTGGGTGGCTACTGGGCTGAGTACACCATCAGGCCATAGAGATAGAAAATAAATATACACACACACACACACTTCTTGGTGTGAGCACAGTGTTGCATGTGTAATATGATGGATGCGGCTGAATCAAGAGTGCACATGCCTGTTAATATCATATCATATCATCTATCATTCTATTCTATTCCAATCTAGGATACTCGCTGATATTAAAACCATTAATCTCATTGGCAATGGGACTTGGGTGTGTGGGTGCTGCTTCATTCATTCATTAATTCATTCATTCATTCAGTCACTCATTCACTCATTCATTTAGTAATTCATTCATTCATTCTTTCATTTACTAATTCATTCATTTATTCATTCATTCATTCATTCATTCTTTCATTTAGTCATTCATTCATTTATTTAGTCATTCATGTTCTACCCATTTCTATCCCTCCTGTCCATTGTTGCAGCTGTCTGTCTCTTAGTCTAGTAGATAGATCCAGCACCTCACCGATGCAGTCCAGCAATCATTGGTACGCTTGCTCCTTAATTGGCAATTTCTCCAAGTGCCACACACCCAGTTGGGGGCCAACTATAAATAAACCCAGCGATTGCTCTCAGAGAATAAACAGTTCCCCCCCCGCCCCTCCACACACACCCATCTGACAGCAGCGTGTCGAATGAATGAACCAGGAGGGCGTGCATGCAGACAGAGAGAAAACGCTTTCTCCCTAAAACATGGGCTTGTCTTTACATCTCTTCCCATTTACTCTGAATACCCGCCGTGGCCTTAGTGCGTAGCTCAGGTGGAATAACTCAGCCGATATTTGCTCTGATGAAAAATGGTTTGCTTCTCTGATTCAAACGTCAGTTGTCATTAAAGCAAATTCCCACTGAAGCGTCAGTCTGTTGTGTTATTCTCTGTGGTGTCTCTTCGCATTTCAGAGACACAATATCCATTACGCTATTACGGTATATAGTTGGCTCAATAACCCCAATGACTGGACCACTGATCTGACATGACAACCTATTCCGAGTTTATTCCGGTGTATCTGGGAATCAACAGAGCTGTAAATTAGCCTAACCTAAAAGTATTATACTACATCGCATCTGACTGTGGGTGATTCGGTGGACGGCATGTCACTGTTTTAATTGTGTTTGTCCCCTATAGAAACCATTAGAGGAATGAAATGGGATATTCACATCAAAACCACTGAGCCTCAGATTTATGTCTTCTTCAGGAAATATGCATCAACTTATACTGCAATGCATTTATTGACACATAATTAGCTAATGTTGACAATAACCACCACAATAACATATGAGATTAAAGAAATGTTATTGTCCCTCAGGGGACACAGCTGTAAACACCCTATATGCCCATGTTTTGATGTCAAACTTGACTCTTATTTAATAGTAGAAAATATTCATCTCTAGACTCCTCAATTATGTCATAACCTTTTCTCAGTCTGCTGCACCCAATGATAGCAGTGTCTAATGGGAATTAATGACTGCCGACATTAGCATTGATGCATTATCAATCAACGCAGACCGTAGATTGGAGAGAGGGGCAAAAGGTTCCAAAACAAGTCTTCAAACTCACTGAGGCTTATTAGATTAGAAAGTCATTGTCTCTTTGTTTATTCAATCGTTTATTAGGCTACATCACCATTCTGTAAAGTGAAAGACCTGTACCCATATCCACAAAGCATATCAGAGTAGCAGTGCTGATCCAGAACAGAAAATAGCTATCCTTATTGTTAGGGTCAATCATAGATATAGAACAATTAGAATGACTGACTACTGATATATTGTCTATGGAGTCTAGAAGGTTTCTCCTAAGTGAAGTATAGTATGAGAGACATTCATCAATATAAACATCAGCTTCAATAACTGGATCCAGGCCAGATAAGCAGATGGCAGAGCGGTTTCCCTGGCCTAGATGACAGTACAGGTTTGGCTCTGCAGGACCACAGGGATCCATCCCATCTGATGCGCTCATCAGCCCTGATGTTCTGTCCTCATTACTGCTGGATTCCAGAAATAAGGTGTTTAGTAATCACCATGTCAACAGCTTTATTACATCACTCTTCACAAGGGGAAAAGAGTACAGTAATAAACATTCCAAGAGGAGCCTTTGGAAACAGATGAGCTGGGATGAAAGGAAACAAGGCCCCAGATGGCTTCCTCTGTTCTAGTGGGGGGGGGTCTAGACTGGGTTTGTGTATTAATGCTGCCCCCTACAGGAACCATTGAGACATTGGAACAACCCCAAATACACCAGACCAGGCATTACTCAAACGCTCTTTCTGCTTAAATGGCGGTATTGTTACAGAAAAGGAACGACACAAAATGTTTTATTGTAAGAAAGCAACTTTATTTCACATTATCGAAGATGGGAGACAAGAGGGTAAAATAGTTACATACATGTTGTCTGATAAATATGATCTATCAGAAGATTAAAAGAAAAAAAAAAAGTTTTAAAAGCATGTATGTGGGGAGGCAGTCAAATCTGAAGGATGGCCCTATGGAAAGTAACGGTAGTCTCCTGAGTGACAGTCAGAGTCAGGGTGATCAGAAAGGCTTTGTGTATGTTTAGAGATGGGTTTCGGTTTTGCGGCATTATGGTTGTGTTCAGGTGTGTGTGTGTTCAGAAGGGCCTCCCCATGCCCATGCGTGGGTTAAGTGGGGGGGCTCTGTTGGGTGGTGTGATGGCTATGTCCAGGTAGTCTCCTATTTGGAAGCGTTGTGACTGAAGCGTCATGGAGTCATTTTCCCCCTTCCTGCCTGACATAGTGTTTCCGATGTCTTTCACTCTGTAATCATAGAGACCGTGGGTGAGACAACAGTACATTCAAAACGACACCCTCCAATCAAACAACGAAGGCCATGTTTAAATACTTTTAAAAGGGCTAACACTAACACAGCCCATTTAACACATCCACTTACCACCAGGA
Organism: Thymallus thymallus; assembly: GCA_023634145.1. Taxonomy (NCBI): domain Eukaryota; kingdom Metazoa; phylum Chordata; class Actinopteri; order Salmoniformes; family Salmonidae; genus Thymallus; species Thymallus thymallus. The sequence continues at coordinate 19,740,778 of CM042419.1, forward strand.
TATTGATTAAAGGTAGAGTCAGCCATGCACAAAGCAGGCAGAAATGTAAGTCCGACTTCCGCAACAACTACAGCGCATTCTGGAAGCATTCAGACGCATTGACTTTTTGTTACGTTACAGCCTTATTCTAAAATTGTTTTCCTCAATCTACACACAATACCCCATAATGACAAAGCGGCAGTTTTATGACAGGTCGTAAATTCCTTGCAGAGACTTTCTCTCCCTGGACATGCAGTATTGAGAGGATTTAGCTGGGGAACAAAGACATTCTTCCCGCCAAAACTCCCAACACCCAAAAAAGGATAATGAAACAATATTTCTATAATAAAGAATATGGGAAATGGTCGGGGGGGACCCAAAGAACAATCATGTTGAATTTGTTTTTATTTTGTGATGTAACTAAGGACGATAGAATAACATAACTATCTCTGAAAGTGTACATTTCTCAGTTGAGGTTTGCATCTAATTGTTGTATAAAATAAATGATTAAGTATAAGAATACTTTTGAAAAAGATAGACATGTGATTTTAGTCTTTTAATGAGATTAGTTTTTCATGTCTGTTGTACACTAACTAAGCCACACCCCTAATGAGGTCAGAAGAGCGGGTCAGTGCCATGAAACCGCGTTTATTTGGATGCTAAGTATTTGTATTTCCGTGAGCGTAGCTTCCTTTGTCTCCCACCCCGAATCCATCGTGTTATAACCAAACTGTCCCGTTTTGTTAGTCCTCTAGAGAATGTTTAATGTTTGCGTGATTTATGTATTCTGTAATTGTTTAGTTAGTTAGTAAAGAAATCATTGAGCCAATTTGTGTATTGTTACATAGAGAATTGATTTGATATAAATAGTCTTCACATTAATGATAGTCAAGTCAGCACACAGCCAAGACAATGCGGGAGTGACTTCGGGACAAGTCTCTGAATGTCCTTGAGTGGCCCAGCCAGAGGCCGGATTTGAACCCGATCGAACATCTCTGGAGAGACCTGAAAATAGCTGTGCAGCAACACTCCCCATCCAACATGACAGAGCTTGAGAGGATCTGCAGAGAAGAATGGGAGAAACTCCCCAAATACAGGTGTGCCAAGCTTGTAGCGTCATACCCGGGAAGACTCGAAGCTGTAATTGCTGCCAAAGGTGCTTCAACAAAGTACTGAGTAAAGGGTCTGAATACTTGTGTAAATGTGATATTTCAGTTTTTGTTTATTATGGGGTATTGTGTGTAGATTGTTGAGGGGGGGGGGGGGGGGGGGGGGCAATTTAATATATTTTAGAATAAGGCTGTAAAGTAACAAAATGTGGAAAAAGTAAAGGGGTCTGAATAATTTCCAAATGCAAAAACAGCAGAAAAGTTGACTCGCGCAGAACTTGACCCGCTATGCTGTTTACTTTCTGCATCTACGTCCTATTGCTGACTCTACCTTTAACCTAGGGCTGTAGTTTAGTATACTAACCTGTAGACATTTCTTTTGGGCTCTGGATAAACGATGGAGAAACCAAAGTGTGTTCCTTTCTTCCGTGCTTCAGGGTACACCTCCTTCACTAGGCTGGTCAGCTCCTTTAGCGAGGCATCCATCCTTCAGGAGAATAACACAACATCATACATCACCATACTCAAAACTATGTAGCCATGGTACCCTGCATAACACACACACAAACACGATCACCAGTGTTCGACTTGAGCAGGAGCTCACCAGAGCAGAGTGCTGGCACATAGTTTTTTTTACTCCTTGAGTTCCTGCAATTATAGAATATTAGCTCAAAAGTATTGTGGTGATCCTGCGCCTAAATATAAACAGTACCGGCACCCAGTCCAAGTCGCGTTCTGTCTATCACGTGACCATAGGCGCAGCCAAACACTTATCTTCTTACCATGTGTAGATTTGCAGCTCACTTGAAGGGACTTGTCCTCGTGCGAATTCGTCTGCTCTGTGATGCCTGCCACTGTTGGTCGTAAATACCCGCAGCAGAAGAGGACAAGTCTATGGACACACAAACAGTTACCTAACTGGTTAACTTAGCCAGGCTTGTATCTAGCCTCTTAGAAAATGTGGTATCAGGAAAAATATTAAAGTGACCGTATAGTCGCTTACAGTACTATAACCAATTACTTTAGTTTGAAATGAGAGTCACTTGCACAGTTGAAGCAGTGCAGCTGAGTTTGCTTGTTAACACAGGCTAACGTTAATGCTAGCTAGGTTAGCTAATTGCTGTCTCACACACCAAGCGAAGATAAAGTGCTTATAGCTAACCTTTTCCCGGTCGATAGGCTTTTCTGGGATTTTTCGAATCTCTTCTTGTGTGATTCTTGATTCCAGGGCCATTTTAGGGTGGAAAATAAATGAATGTATTCACGTTGTTGCTCACTGCAGAAAATTTGCAAACACTGTGCCAAATAGTTGTTTCCGTCGCAGCATGATGACGTAGAAAATGTGCTTCTTCTGTGGGTTTTATGGCGGACTACAACCCAAAAATGTGTATTGCCGCCACCAACTGGACGGGTTGAAACCAAAACAAGGTAAAAAAAAAAATACAAAAAACTCCATACGTGATAGGGAAACTTAATCCAACCATATAAAAGTAGTACATTGACAAAACAAAACTCCCACTTCTTCCTTCCTTCAATTCTCCATATATCCCTTCTCAGGCTGAGAGGGTGGTACGGCTTGTGACAATATTGCAACTCCTTCGTCGATAAATCTTTCAGCCCCAGGAACCGCTATGCCGCATCCCCAATGATTTCTATCTTCCTGGTCCTTCTCTCCACCTTGGCAGTGCCGTTTATCACCATAGGTATAAAGGCCACAAAGTCCACCTTCTTAACCTTTAAAATGTCAGGATCCTGCTGGTGAAAGGCAACCCCTGCAGCCTGCAGTGAAGGCCTATCCACCACCATGGACTCTTCAAGTGCACCATTCCAACCCTCAACCCTTTTAACAGCTGGATATGATATGCTCTGGATAGCGCTGACTTTTGCCCCCCTCATTCTCTTTTCCACAACTTGGACATCTCGGCTTCTCCCTTCTGCAAACACTTGAAACACGACCAAAAGCTTTACAATGATCACACTGCATTGGTCTTGGGATAAATGCTCTGACATTGTAGTTAATATACCCTAAATGCACTTGAGTAGGGAGAGACTCGATATCAAAAAACAAAAGAATAGATAGACTCTTCACTTTTTATCCATTCACCAAACGATTCATCCGATGTGCATCAATCCCTCCAGGAATATTTTTCATCTTTTCAACATATACTTCCCATGAGACTCCAGATATAACCCCATTGAGGGGTGCCCTGTTCCTAAGAGACACACACAACACTTCAAACTTATCCAATTGGGTGAGACGCAACACACATTTCTTCTGTTCTTCAGAAGCACAACAAATCAAAGCCAGCCCGCCTCTCATGATCCTCACAGCCTTCACTCTACCCAGCACTCTCTCCACCAGTTTGGATATGTCAAATGGATTCCTCAAGATTGGTCATTCGATCAGCTGCTCCTCATTTACAAACCGTACTCCTACAAGATACGGAGTGACATTCTCTTCTCTGTACTCTACTTAGCTCAGTTTTCCTTTCTTTTGGACAATATTCAAATTCTCCTTGATTCTACCGCCATTAGATTCAGAATCCACTTCATCATCCGCTTCCGCCATCTTTTTTCCGTCCGGCTTTCTCTGTCGACTTTCATCTAGCTCCACCACAACCGAGGTTGTTAAGCCTGACTTCCTACTCCAGGAAAGGTGCACAAAAACGATTACCGTGTAAAAAAACATATACGAATAGATTGCAGTTAGCTTAATTTTACAACCACTATAAACATCTGATCTCTCCAGTCCCATTAAAGATAATTAATGATAGTTCCCAAGTGAATGGTTGTATTTCTAGTTTTCTCCCAACAGGTGGCATTAGACAATGATAGACATTCTTATGGTCAGTGCTACTACTGGGATCCTTGGGAGGTCCTTACCCTAAAACCTTACCCTTACACTTATTTTTATTTTTCTTTAAGTTTAACCTTTATTTAACTAGGCAACACATTTTTATGGGACTCCCAATCACAGCCGGTTGTGATACAGTCTGGATTCGAACCAGGTTGTCTGTAATGACGCCTCTAGCACTGAGATGCAGTGTCTTAGAACACTGCGCCACTTGGAAGCCCCATGGGTCTGCATTGCAAGCCCCATTGTTTGAGCCTCTGGTCTGGACCTTTGTGTGTATGCGCACGTGCAAGGGTGTGCATGTGCATGCTTGTGTGTGTGGCATGCCAGCAGGAGTGGGACCGTCCAGTCGTAAATCACCTCTGACCCCTGTTCTCAGATCAGCCCAAACCTCTCTCATCAGGAGTTACACAATACAGCTGTATGTCAAACGTGTTTTGCCTTGAAATGAAATGAGTCAACCCAACTCCATCAGGTGCCTTTTAAGACAACTAAAGACAACTGTGAGATTACTCTTTGATACAGTTTATCAGTATGCAAACTTCTGTGTATTGATGAAGCTAGAGTCGAGCACGTTCCACCCTCATCTATCACAACTAACTTGGCTGGGATCAGTGGTATTTGTCCACCTACACGGCCGAGACCTGCTGTTTGGTCACATGCAGCTAGAGCGTCTCTCTCCCACTGTCTATCCTTCCTGCTGAGAGAGCCCTCACACTGGCCTCCTCTGTTCTGCTGCTGGCTGGATGACCAGGGTCTACTCTCACTAACAATCACATCCATTTTACCCCGACCAGGCCCATCCCCTCGCAGCCCCTCTCAGCCCCACACCAGAATTCTCATGGATCCACTTAAAAGAATCTATCCGCCACCCTCTCTCTCTCTCTCTCTCTCTCTCTCTTTCTTATTTTCTTCTCTCTCTCTCTCTCTCTCTCTCTCTCTCTCGCTCTGTCTCTCTGTCTCTCTCTGCCTCAACCATGTGTTTTAGAGCCCTCCAGAGACACTGATATCCATTCATTGATATGCATCTGTGATGCTGTTATTTTTGTAATAACCGGATTACGACTCCTTCTCCATCTCCTCTCTAAAAAGGGATTGTTTCCTCTCTCCATTTTCTCTCATTCCCCCCGAATCCCTCCCTCCTCTATGTGTTTAGTTCTAATGTATTAACTCCTCTCTTCAGATGGACACAATGAGGCCTTGTAATCCTGCTGGTGTTGGTTCCGCCTCAGGGAGAACAGAGACATTTACTGTAGCTACTGTACCTGAATCTGGCAACATGGTGACTGACTGATGTGAAAAGTGGGGATGGAGAGCAGAGGTGGACACTTCACAGTCTCTTTGAAAGTGTATACTGTAGGCTGATTTGGAAGGTCATTTAATTGTGTGCTGCCCAGGTGCTGGACGTGTGTGTACATGCATGTGTGTGCGAGTCTCTGTTCCTTTTGGCTTTCTCTGGGCTGCAAGTGCCTGACTGTTGGTATTTGGTATTTGGTATTTTATTAGGATCCCCATGAGAAAGCAGCAGCTACTCTTCCTGGGGTCCACACAAAACATGAAACATGACATAATACAGGACATTAATAGACAAGAACTACATCAATTTAAAAATGGCACACATCGCCTACTGAAAGTCTGTTGTTAATTTGTTTAGTATTCAGACATTCACTTTTTCCACATCCATCATTCTTAAATGGAAGAAGTTTGGAACCACCAAGACTCTTCCTAGAGCTGGCCGCCCGACCAAACTGAGAAATCGGGGGAGAAGGGCCTTGGTCAGGGAGGTGCCCAATAACCCGATGGTCACCCTAACAGAGCTCTAGATTTCCTCTGTGGAGATGGGAGAACCTTCCAGATGGACAACCATCTCTGCAGCAGTCCACCAATCAGGCCTTTATGGTAGAATGGCCAGACAGAAGTCTCTGAATGTCCTTAAGTGGCCCAGACTTTAACCCAATCGAAAATCTCTGGAGAGACCTGAAAATAGCTGTGCAGAACGTTCCCCATCCAACCTGACAGAGCTTGAGAGGATCTGCAGAGAAGAATGAGAGAAACTCCCCAAATACAGGTGTGCCAAGCTTGTAGTGTCATACCCAAGAAGACTCTAGGATGTAATCGCTTCCAAAGGTGCTTCAAACTATTGAGTAAAGGGTCTGAATACTTACAGTGGGGAGAACAAGTATTTGATACACTGCCGATTTTGCAGGTTTTCCCACTTACAAAGCATGTAGAAGTCTGTAATTTTTATCATAGGTACACTTCAACTGTGAGTGACGGAATCTAAAACAAAAATCCAGAAAATTACATTGTATGATTTTTAAGTAATTAATTTGCATTTTATTGCATTACATAAGTATTTGATACATCAGAAAAGCAGAACTTAATATTTGGTACAGAAACCTTTGTTTGCAATTACAGAGATCATACGTTTCCTGTAGTTCTTGACCAGGTTTGCACACACTGCAGCAGGGATTTTGGCCCACTCCTCCATCCAGATCCTTCAGGTTTCGGGGCTGTCGCTGGGCAATACGGACTTTCAGCTCCCTCCAAAGATTTTCTATTGGGTCCAGGTCTGGAGACTGGCTAGGCCACTCCAGGACCTTGAGATGCTTCTTACGGAGCCACTCCTTAGTTGCCCTGGCTGTGTGTTTCGGGTCGTTGTCATGCTGGAAGACCCAGCCACGACCCATCTTCAATGTTCTTACTGAGGGAAGGAGGTTGTTGGCCAAGATCTTGCGATACATGGCCCCATCCATCCTCCCCTCAATACGGTGCAGTCGTCCTGTCCCCTTTGCAGAAAAGCATCCCCAAAGAATGATGTTTCCACCTCCATGCTTCACGGTTGGGATGGTGTTCTTGGGGTTGTACTCATCCTTCTTCTTCCTCCAAACACGGCGAGTGGAGTTTAGACCAAAAAGCTCTATTTTTGTCTCATCAGACCACATGACCTTCTCCCATTCCTCCTCTGGATCATCCAGATGGTCATTGGCAAACTTCAGACGGGCCTGGACATGCGCTGATTTTAATCCATGACGGCGTAGTGTGTTACTAATGGTTTTCTTTGAGACTGTGGTCCCAGCTCTCTTCAGGTCATTGACCAGGTCCTGCCGTGTAGTTCTGGGCTGATCCCTCACCTTCCTCATGATCATTGATGCCCCACGAGGTGAGATCTTGCATGGTGCCCCAGACCGAGGGAGATTGGCCGTCATCTTCTTACATTTTCTAATAATTGCGCCAACAGTTGTTGCCTTCTCACCAAGCTGCTTGCCTATTGTCCTGTAGCCCATCCCAGCCTTGTGCAGGTCTACAATTTTATCTCTGATGTCCTTACACAGCTCTCTGGTCTTGGCCATTGTGGAGAGGTTGGAGTCTGTTTGATTGAGTGTGTGGACAAGTGTCTTTTATACAGGTAACGGGTTCAAACAGGTGCAGTTAATACAGGTAATGAGTGGAGAACAGGAGGGCTTCTTAAAGAAAAACTAACAGGTCTGTGAGAGCCGGAATTCTTACTGGTTGGTAGGTGATCAAATACTTATGTCATGCAATAAAATGCAAATTAATTATTTAAAAATCATACAATGTGATTTTCTGGATTTTTAGATTCCGTCTCTTACAGTTGAAGTGTACCTATGATAAAAATTACAGACCTCTACATGCTTTGTAAGTAGGAAAACCTGCAAAATCGGCAGTGTATCAAATACTTGTTCTCCCCACTGTATGTAAATGTGATATTTACAGTCTCAATAAGACACACACTCACAGTCTCAATACGATACACACTCACAGTCTCAATATGATACACACTCACAGTCTCAATACTATACACACTCACAGTCTCAGTACAACACACACTCACAGTCTCAATATGATACCAACTTTCTCAGATGAGCACATCACTCTGGCTGAGGAGGACATGTCCAGTTATCATCACTCTGGTTGTGGAGGATATGACCAGTTATCATCACTCTGGTTGTGGAGGACATGACCATTTATCATCACTCTGGTTGTGGAGGACATGACCAGTTATCATCACTCTGATTGTGGAGGACATGACCAGTTATCATCACTCTGGTTGTGGAGGATATGACTAGTTATCATCACTCTGGTTGTGGAGGACATGACCAGTTATCATCACTATGATTGTGGAGGACATGACCAGTTATCATCACTCTGGTTGTGTCTCTTGTCATGCAGCACCAGACCCCACTGTCGCCTCACCTCGTTGGTAAACAGAGCTGTTGTTGTCGCCAAAAGGAGCCACACAAAGCCATGCCTGTACCAACTACCCACCCCACCTCAGCTCTACCCAGCCCGGTAGCCCCTTCTTCCTCTGCCCTCACCAGGGTTTGTTCCCAATGCCCACCCTTCAGCCCCTCTGCTCTGTCCACCCTCAATCTACAATTGGGCATCCGCCCCCAATCCCCAAGAAATAGGAGACAACGGTGTGTGTGTCCTCAATGTGCCCTGCTGTTATCCTGGTGGGGCAGGATGGGGGCGATTAGGGAAACCCAATCTGGTGGGAGCAGTTTGGTAGTGAGGGATAAAGGGAAGGAAGAATAGAGTAGAGAATGGAGAGATGGAAATAAAGGAAAGTGTTTTACCTCGTCCACTGAGCCACTTGGGATGGAATACTGTATACTGCTACAATGCAGTTCAACCAAGGTGCATGAACAAACTGGATGGGGGTGGGGTTGTGGTGGGGTAGAGTTTCATGTGTTTTTATGGGGTGTTTAAGTCTAGACAGTGCAAAACTTAATAGTGTGTAAAATATACCTTGAGGTCAACATTTTGACCACCTCTGATTGTAAAGACATCAAGACCTGGTTTGTGCATACACACACCAAAAATAGTGTAGTCACCCAATGTGGGATTTGCTGTTTGGTTAGAACCACAAGAAAACAAAACCTCTTTTGATAGACTGACTGAATGAACTCCTCCTCTCTTAGTCAGTATATACACACACACACACACACACACACACAAACACACACACACACACACATACATAACTATATTTGAGTGAAACAGAGAAAGATGCACACCAGCCAACCTCTATGGCTTTTGTGTATCTTATACATAGGAACATCAGCTCGAGACTCAAACTACACTTGAACTTGTTATCGCTCCAGATTTCAGCTCCGCCCAGAAAACTGACGTCACGTAGGTGAATCCACAAGTTCAGGTGCGTCTCTGAGAGCCCTCAGAGAACATCAGTTCAATTCAGCGGTAAATCAGTGGACTGTGTCTCACCCTAGACTGCCTCTCCCTGGAGCTCTGTTTGATCTAACATATGGCAGAGTGAACCAAGCAGAAGAACTTAATGCTACATGGAGATTCCCTGACACTCAGGAGAAAAAAGGTGATTAAGTGTTTTTCTGTTCTCTTTCAGCAAAGTGAATTATTTTTCTCTGTTTATTTAATTTGATTATTTGGATGTGATGTTATGTAAAATGTATTTCTGTTATTACTTGATGAAAGTATTGTGAGGTTGAAAATAATAATTTTATCTTGCACAATGTATTGAATTGACTGATTATAATAATAATAATAATAATACCATTTTTTATATATAATGATTTTCTTTACACGTTAAATCTCTAAGTCGCTTTAAAAACAACTTATGAGGTATATTGATATTTTATTATAATGACATGTAATGACATGTAAACCCCATTGACCCCATTGATGTGACTGTTGGGTATCTTCAAGAGGTGAATGTAATGTGTCGTCATAATGCAGTTATAACCATACTAAAAAAAGGTGCTATCTGGAACCTAAAAGGGTTTTTTGGCTGTCCCCATAAGAGAACCCTTTGTATAACCCTTTTTGGATCCAGGTAGAACCCTTTTGTGTTCCATGAAGAACGTTTTTTTTCTTCTAAGAGTGTAGTGCAGTAGAAGTGTGGGCTGGATCAATAGTTCATTTCAATACTGGCACTGGTCTAGCCAAACAACTGTATTCAGTGCTCTCTCTCTGTCGCTCTCTCCTCCTCCTCTCATCTCTATACTTCCCCCTCTCATCTCTGTACTTCCTCCTCTCATCTCTATACTTCCTCCTCTCATCTATATACTTCCTCCTCTCATCTCTATACTTCCTCCTCTCATCTCTATACTTCCTCCTCTCATCTCTATACTTCCTCCTCTCATCTCTATACTTCCTCCTCTCATCTCTATACTTCCCCCTCTCATCTCTATACTTCCCCCTCTCATCTCATTCTTATTTTCCTCCCTCTCTATTACACATTTGTTTTCCCCTTCTCTCCCTAGAGTAGAGTGGCTTGTTCGTGGGCAGCAGAGGATCGATGAGCTGGGGGACCCTGTACCTAATGTTCTCCTATCTGCTCCTTCCTCTCTCTTCCCTTCAACTCTCCCCTCTTCGATCCAGCCCTCACCCCCTCTCTCCTCTGGTCTCTCCCCAGGGTAGAGGTGTGTATTCTGGGCTAGGGGAGCAGGAGAGATGACCTGGGGGACCCTGTACGCCCAGCTGGCTGGTGTGAACCGCCACTCCACCAGCCTGGGGAAGGTGTGGCTGTCTGTCCTCTTCATCTTCCGGGTCAGCGTGCTGGTCCTGGCAGCCGAGAGCGTCTGGGGGGACGAACAGAGCGACTTTGTCTGCAACACCCTGCAGCCGGGGTGCGAGAACGTCTGCTACGATCACTTCTTCCCCGTGTCCCACATCCGGCTCTGGTGCCTGCAGCTTGTCTTTGTCTCCACGCCCGCTCTCCTCGTCGCCATGTATGTGGCCTACCGTAATCACGGCGACAAACGCCAGGTTCTGCAGCAGGGTTCAGTTGGGGGGCGTTGCCGGAGTGACAAGGCCCAGGCAGCCCAGGAGGCGGAGCTAGAGAGCCTGAGGAGGCGGAGGCTGCCGATCGCCGGGCTGCTGTGGTGGACATACGCCTGTAGTCTGGTCTTCCGCCTGCTGTTTGAGGGAGGCTTCATGTACGTACTGTGTTAGCCCACTGAGCAAAGCCGAACACGTCTTTATTTCAGGCAGACAGGTTACTTGAGTGTAGCTCAATGAACCCCCTCCATTACATACAAACACAAGAATAAGATGTACAGTTGAAGTTGGAAGTTTACATACACTTAGGTTGAAGTCATTAAAACTCATTTTTCAACCACTCCACAGATTTCATGTTAACAAACTATAGTTTTGGCAAGTCAGTTAGGACATCTACTTTGTGCATGACACAAGTAATTCTTCCAACAATTGTTAACAGACAGATTATTTCACTTATAATTCACTATATCACAATTCAAGTGGGTCAGAAGTTTACATACACTAAGTTGACTGTGCCTTTAAACAGCTTGGAAAATTCCAGAAAATAATGTCATGGCTTTAGAAGCTTCTGATAGGCTAATTGACATCATTTGAGTAAATTGGAGGTGTACCTGTGGATGTATTTCAAGGCCTACCTTCAAACTCAGTGCCTCTTTGCTCGACATCATGGGAAAATAAAAAGAAATCATCCAACACCTCAAACAAAATGTGTAGACCTCCACAAGTCTGGTTCATCCTTGGGAGCAATTTACAAATGCCTGAAGGGACCACCTTCATCTGTACAAACAATAGTACACAAGTATAAACACCATGGGACCACTCAGCAGTCATACCGCTCAGGAAGGAGATGCATTCTGTCTCCTAGAGATGAACGTACTTTGGTGCGAAAACAACAGAACAACAGCAAAGGACCTTGTGAAGATGCTGGAGGAAACGGGTACAAAAGTATCTATAGCCACAGTAAAACGAGTCCTATATCAACATAACCTGAAAGGCCGCTCAGCAAGGAAGAAGCCACTGCTCAGAAACCGCCATAAAAATCCAGGCTACGGTAACTGCACATGGGGACAAAGATCGTACTTTTTCCTCTGGTCTGATGAAACAAAAAGAGAACTGTTTGGCCATTATGACCATCGTTATGTTTGGAGAAAAAAGGGGGAGGCTTGCAAGCCAAAGAACACCATCCCAACCGTGAAGCACGGGGGTGGCAGCATCATGTGGTGGGGGTGCTTTGCTGCAGGAGGGACTGGTGCACTTCACAAAATAGATGGCATCATGAGGAAGGAAAATGATGTGGGTATATTGAAGCAACATCTCAAGACATCAGTCAGGAAGTTAAAGCTTGGTCACAAATAGGTCGAATGTGCAATACGTGCAGTTATCTGTAATTAAACCCTGCGCACTAAGGACTGTATTTTAAGGGAATTACTATTATTACCCCAAATTATATCATACACACATTTAGCTATTTAAGTATCTCTTCCTGTCATTTACCTGTACAGTTAATGTAACCATGCAAATATTCACTTACCTGTAAATGTAACTGTATATTTACCTGTACAGTTAATTTAACCATGCAAAGTATTCACTTAACTGTTCATTTAACCAGTCTGTCTATTAAGTAAACTATTATTACCCTCACTCATATCATACGCATTTTTAGCTATTGAAGTATTTCTCTGCCATCGACCTGTATAGTATAGGTAACCATACACCATCCACCAATGTATAGTGTACATATTCAGCCAACCACCCATACTATGCGATGTCTTTTTATTGCTTTTTTGCACTCCAGATTTCTTGTATTTATATACTTTTTCATACTGCCGCTCTATGTATCATGTATCGCGTATCTGTCTTTTGTGTATTTTCGTTCTGGCATTTTGCACCTGCCCTTTGTTTTGTTGTAGCTGCTTGACAAAGAAATTGGACAATGACCCCAAGCATGGACAATGACCCCAAGCATACTTCCAATGTTGTGGCAAAATGGCTTAAGGACAACAAAGTCAAGGTATTGCAGTGGCTATCACAAAGCCCTGACCTCAATCCTATAAGCCAAACCTGACTCAGTTACACCAGTTCTGTCAGGAGGAATGGGCCAAAATTCACCCAACTTATTGTGGGAAGCTTGTAGAAGGCTACCCGAAACATTTGACCCAAGTTAAATAATTTAAAGGCAATAACTACCAAATCCTTATTGAGTGTATGTAAACTTCTGACCCACTGGGAATGTAATGAAAGAAATAAAAGCTACACTATCTCCACTATTATTCTGACATTTCACATTCTTAAAATAAAGTGGTGATCCTAACTGACCTAAGACAGGGAATTTTTCTAGGATTAACTGTCAGGAATTGTGAAAAACTGAGTTTAAACGTATTTGGCTAAGGTGTATGTAAACTTCCGACTTCAACTGTAGATACACTTCCTCAAGATTCATGACCATGATCACTTAACTGGATCACGCTGTTGCAGGAGAATGCAGGAAATGTAAAACTTGTAGTGTATTTGAGGTTTACAAAGGCTTCTGAAGTTTGAAATTTCCACTTTGAAATATCAGACTTGATTTGCGCTAACGAAAAATATATCAACCCCTACAAAAATGTAATTAATTATAATCCACATAATAAATCACATTTCCTGTTGCTGCAGGATTATTTTCCTGCTGTTGCAAACTGGCTCAAATAAAGATGCTACATCTGTAGTTCTAAGCCTTTATCTTCACCTTCATTCTCCAGGTATGCTCTATACGTGTTGTACGACGGCTTCCAGATGCCGAGGCTGGTCCAGTGTGACCAGTGGCCCTGTCCCAACATGGTGGACTGCTTTGTCTCCCGCCCCACAGAAAAAACAGTCTTCACCGTCTTCATGGCCACCTCCTCCTGCGTCTGTATGGCACTCAACATGGCCGAACTGGCCTACCTGGTCGCCAAGGCCATCGCTCGGTGCCCGTCGTCACGGCGCAGAGGGGGGAAACAGAAAGGGAAGGGTGTAAACTGTTCCTTAACCTCCTCCAAAGACAAGACTCTGCAGCAGAACAAGAAGAACGAGAAGTTGTTGTCGTCCTCTTTGTCTGGGTCCACCTGCAGCAAGGCGGTGTGAGGACGGGGGAGCTTTAGACATAGTGTACATGTACACACAGAGACGAGCAAAACAAAAGTAGCCTACAGTACACATACACACACACACACACACACACCGAATCACTAATATGTGTAAATACTGTGTAGTCCACTCCAGACATGCACAGAAGCTCTCCTTCACTTCTTAATTTACTGGAGTCACTACGCCATCTAGTGGCCAATATCCACACAGGGCCACTGAACACTCACAGGCAAAGACATCGGCCTACAAACAGACAGACAGACAGTTTGTATTGCTCCTATGGAATTGTGATGTTGGTAACGAAAATATAACATTGTAAATACACTGACAATGGCATTCGCAGAATCACAGTAGAGTACTATGAGTAAAGGTTTATGCAATGACCTACAGAGGATGTGAGTGTTTTAAAAACGGAAATAAAAATATTATATATACAGTCTGATCATTGAAGCACATTTTAGAAAAGCTGCATTTCACAATTTGAATGTTGGTGGGTGTTCGGATGTTTGTCAATCATGGGGTTGTGTTAGTAGGCCTGAGGAGGCACATCCCAGCACTTAATCATGAGATGTGATGTGATATTTTATTTTATTTTCAGATAGCACATGTAAAATAGAGTACTACAAAAATAAGTGCAAAAAGAAGATGTTCAGATAGTACAGATAATATGGGAGAGGAACAACCAGTCCTGTACTATAACTAATCTATATGCATTTAGGCCTACTGTTCTCCAACATAGTCACGGCCATAATTTCCCCCCTGCGCGGAGACGCCATGCACAATTTTGGAGTCCCGGTGTGGAATTTCGGAAGAGCAGGGTGGCAGGGTGGGGTGGGGGGTGACGGGTGATGGGTGTTAAGGGTGGGCGAACAACCCCCCACCCCCACCCCCCCCCCCCCCCCACCCCCCCTCCCCAACGCATGCACTCATGGATGGTCACACAATGTGACAGTAGCGATGGCTGGGCACGGGACGCAGCCGCTGCGCTTTGCGGGACCCCATCTCCAGGTTCCACACGCGTCCTTAGACTAGCCTCGCTTTTCTCACCCTCGCGCTGCCTCTCTCGCTCTCTCTCTCTCTCTCTCTTGTTCGCTCTCTTTCTCTCGCGCACGCCTGGCCTCGAGAAAAGAAGAGAACGCAGATCGCGACGCTTCCGGGAAAAAGTTTTTGGCCGGCTGCTGTCAAAGGAGATTGGTAAGCTGTCAGAGCTGCGACGATTTGGGGAGTGAGGGGGAAGGGGAGGGATCTTTCTACCTGGGGAGGTCTGTGGGATTTTCCAACCCTTTCAAAATTCGGAAAACTTCAGTGAGCACCGGTTATTGCTTCAAGGAGCCAAGGCTTGGGTTGCATACCCATCCACCCTGTCCTCATGCTTATTTGGGAACGCCAAGTAGCCACTTTTACGCTCGCCAATTCCCATGCGAGTGAAGTTGACTTGACTTAGCCTACAATCAATTACTGTATCAATAGGTCTTCTGGTAGGATATCTACCACTGCCTACGGTTTATATTTTAAATAGCTTGGGTCAGTGTGGTCAAACAGTTAAATGGTGCGGCCGCTGCATCACAATGTCGCTGATCCGTCAATAGCCAGTGCCAAGGAGCACAATGCGCGTCTGGCAGCTTCTCTATTGTCAGAGGTGACAGACGGTATTTCATGCAAACTTCAAAAGAATCAACACATATGATGTGCAGCTCGACACATACTGTCATTATAGAGGGGTATTGCACCAGTTTGATAACAGCTCGTTATTGAGTAGGCTAGGCCAGGCATAATTGGACTCTGGAATCATCTATTGAAATGAATATTGAACTGTAGAAGGCCAGTGATTTGAGTTCATGGGCTACATTCAGCAACAATGCACCGCCAATCGATAGATTTGGGATAGTGTGATAATCATAGTAATCATATATTTTACAGTAACAGCCTGACTGTGTTTAAACATGGGGAAAATAGGCCTTTGTTTTCAAAGTTAGTAAAATCACATCATTTCCAAACAGCAGTTTGTAACAGGTAGAGTAATGCAGCTTGGGTCTGTTTTTTTTTTTTTAAATCTGTGCATTGGTGACATAGAGCCCTATGTAAATGCATATCAGTCGATCCGGGGGAAATATTTCCCCTCATCAGCAGTTCTGTGTTCTGATGATTCCAGCATTCCTCCCAGGCTGTTATGTACTCATTCAGACTGCCACAGATGGCCAGCCATTGTAACCCGCTTGCCCAGCAACACACAGACAGGCATATGGATGGATTGTCTACATTCCTCAATTAAATCTGCCATTCAAAACAAAACAAATATGTCTATCAATGCTGTGGCATGCATAGGGTTCATGGTTCCATGTAGTCCGTCCAATGAGAAACCCCAAAGTCACCTATTTTTAGAGACATTGATATTTTGGGGGAAGATAATGTAGGTTTTGCACATTGAAGACATGATACATTTTTATTGGTGGCCTGTAGGCTTGTAGAAGCCAGTAAACATTGCGAAAACATCTTATCTTCAAGATTATAATTTTTCACTCATCTCCGAAGTGTCTAAATCTTAAGTTGCATGGACCATAGGCATACAAAATAATGGTCAATTTGGGTATTTGGGTAATGTAAGCATATTTAAATTACATTATAATGTAATTAATAACTGATATGATTTGTTTTTGATTCCAGGTATTGTATTTCTTTTGAACCACTAGTCGATGGATTTATCACTGACAATACAACAACATTTTAGTAAGTCCACCGTCTTTCACTGCTTTGGGGTGCTTTTTTTGTGTCTTCGGATATCTGGTCCTTTTTTCATCTGCTTTACAATGTGTTCAGAAGTTTTCGTGGGCACTGGATTCTCAATTATGGCTGGTTTCAAATTGAACAGTGAAAAGTCAGCATTGGGAAAAGCTTTCCTTTCAATTGCTGATAATGATTCTAGTAGGCCTGTAAGAAGCACAATGGTGGTGCTCATGAGTTTTCATTGGAGCGTTTAATCTCAGTCTCCAGTACTGTGATTAGAGAATGTATTAGAGAGAGAGAGAGAACGTGATCAAGGCAGCTTGTTAGTCCCGTATGACTGACTGGTGTCGACAAGTGTTGTTCGGTTGTCTCCACAGCTGTTCTGGGCTGTGTTGAGTGGGATGTCACATTACACAACCTTCACCTAGAAATATAATATACAGATATGTCTACTTTATGTAGAACAGGGAATCGTGCCGCCTCCTAAATGCAATCCCGCAGTCTCCTTCAGTGCCAAACGCATTGGCTTTGACTGAGAGATTGTATGACTTCACAGAGTGATGTCGGGAGCAGAAAGTACATAGAATCGATGTGTACATAAGACGACAGTAATCTTTTTGTTATATTATGGCTTCAAACCAGAGGTCAACTCCACCAATGTTTGTTTTGGTTTCTGAACCTGTACATTTTCATTCAAGGTTTTTATTCCCCTCTCTCATGTCCCCCTCCTCCCTTTCCTGTTTCCTTACCCTCTCAGTTGTTACTCACCCGTGCCGGTGCTCCCTCTCTCCCTGGCCTATGCTCTCTCATTCTCTCCCCACCTCTCTCCTCCCTCTCATCCCCAGGCGGTGCCTATGCAGCCCTGTTCCCTCTATGTCGCTCCCACCTATCTCCAGCTTTCCAGCTTTCCTCCACCTCTCTATCTGCACCTCTCTCCAGCTTCACCCGACCTCTCTCCTGCCTCTCCTCCAGACTCTCCCCTCCTCTCTCCCCACCTCTCTCCCCCAGCCATTCCCCCCTAGCCTCTCCCCACCTCTCTCCCCCAGCCATTCCCCCCTAGCCTCTCCCCACCTCTCTCCCCCAGCCGTTCCCCCTCCAGCCTCTCCCCACCCAGGCCTCACCCAGTTGCTACTCATCCCAGGCTGTGCTCTTTCTCCCCAGGCTAGAAATCGTGTGAAGCATGGGTGACTGGAGCTTTCTAGGGCGGCTGCTGGAGAACGCTCAAGAACACTCCACCGTGATTGGCAAGGTGACTGATTGATTGAGTTATACATTTATTTGATTGACTAAAATACATGTCCATTACAGTATGTCACCCTTTTTTTCCCGGTGGTATATAGCCCCTTATGCCCTCTTATGTGGCGTTATGTCCCTTGTGTCCAGGTGTGGCTGACAGTCCTCTTCATCTTCCGTATCCTGGTCCTGGGGGCGGCTGCGGAGGAGGTGTGGGGTGACGAGCAGTCAGACTTTACCTGCAACACGCAGCAGCCCGGTTGCGAGAACGTGTGCTACGACGAAGCCTTCCCTATCTCGCACATCCGCTTCTGGGTGCTGCAGATTATCTTTGTGTCCACGCCCACCTTGATCTACCTGGGACATGTGCTGCACATCGTCCGCATGGAGGAGAAACGGCGGGAGAAGGAGGAGGAGCTGCGGAAGGCCAGCCGGCACCAGGAGGAGAGAGACCCTCTGTACAGGAACGGAGGAGGAGGAGGAGGAGGAGGAGGAGGAGGAGGAGGAGGAGGAGGAGGAGGAGGAGGGAAAAAGGAGAAGCCCCCAATCAGAGACGAGCACGGTAAAATACGCATCCGGGGGGCTCTCCTGCGCACGTACGTGTTCAACATCATCTTCAAGACGCTGTTCGAGGTGGGCTTCATCCTGGGTCAGTACTTCCTCTATGGCTTCCAGCTTAGCCCCCTGTATAAGTGTGGTCGCTGGCCCTGCCCCAACACGGTGGACTGCTTCATCTCACGTCCCACAGAGAAGACCATCTTCATCATCTTTATGCTGGTGGTGGCCTGCGTCTCCCTGCTGCTCAACCTGCTGGAGATATACCACCTAGGATGGAAGAAGGTGAAGCAGGGGGTCAGCAACGAGTTTGCGCCCGACCGAATGGCGCTCCCTCTGGCCAGAGACGAGGCGGTGGAGTCCAATATGATCCAGGAGGGAATCGTCCACCCGGACCTCAACTGCCTGCCCACGTATGGGGGCGTGAACGTGGTGTACCTGCCCAATGAGCAGGCTAACGCCATGGCCGCCTTATCCGAGCAGCAGGCATTGGCGGCGGAGCTCAAGATGAATCCTTTCCATGAAGACTTCCTGCTGCAGGCTCCTCCCACATCCTTCTACGGCAGCGAGGGCAGCGGCAACCACCAGCAGCAGTCCGTGGAGCAGAACTGGGCCAACATGGCCATGGAGCTGCAGACTCTGGACACTGCCAAGTCCTCCTCCTACCCTCCTCCTCCCTCCTCCCCTTCTCTGCCACCCTCCTCCCCCACCTCCGACCAGGAGCAGTCACCCCCTCCACCGGACACTGCCCCTCCTATCCCTGACTCCCGCTCCTCCACCCTCCCCCTGGGGGAATCGAGAAGGAGTGAGGAGCACCAGCAGCAGGAAGAACAGGAAGCGGAGGCGACGCTGCCACTGGCGCATGTTGATGATGTCATGGTGACCCGGGTGGAGATGCACGAGCCGCCCGTTTTCATAGCGGCAGACGCCCGGAGGCTGAGCAGGGCCAGCAAGACCAGCAGCGTCCGAGCCCGGCCCGACGACCTTGCCGTGTAACACACACACACACACACACACACACTCTCACACTCTCACACACCTTCACACAATCACATACAAACACATGCAGACCCCTATCCATCACCGCACCCAGATGACTCTGGGTTCGATACATGATATATCTATGATGATCAGGTGTCAAATGTTGTGTGAAATACAGAGGCGATATGGGAGTGGTGGGGGGAGGGGGGGGTATTACACTCCAAAAAAGTTACATTATCTGGAGATGCAATCGATGTGGTGAGGCATAGCTTGGTGCTTCAATGTTCTGAGGTGCCAACACGTGTGTGGAGAGCGCACGCACACATTCACTGTTTGCAGCGCAGATGCCATTAAAGGGTTAGAGATATTGGACTAACTAGTTTGGGACATTAGCGACATTTCAGATGAATATAATTCTGCTGTTTTCTTTATTATTTGATGGGAGACATCAGAAGAGGGTTTGTGCATTTCTTTTTATTTTCTTGTGATGGACCCTTTAAGATGAAGCCGATGTGTCCTATTGTCTCTTCCTAGTGTCCTGGAGTCTGTCTGTCTGCCTCGTAGATAGCTGTCTGTCTGTCCGTTCCATGCTCACCCTTCCTATTAAAGCTCAATGAAGAGTGGGACACTGACAGTATGGTGGAGTGGAGAGAGACGGGGATAGTGTACCTGGGTGGCACTTTATTAAAAATGTAAATTACATGTTAATTACACAATTAGTAACTTATGAATTACTTGTAAAACAAGCACGACTAGGCACATTTTGGTACCAGGTAGTTAACAATTAAGTACCCTCTGATAATATGTAATGTACTAGTAAATACCAGGTTAAAACCAGTGCGTAAGGTAATCTGCTACCGGTAACTGTAGTATGTAGCCATACTAGTGTGTAGCTTCAACCCATGTTACCACCGCGATCCCAACCTGAGGCTTGGTCTATAGGCTTCACAGGCTTAGTGTGTGTGTGTGTGTGTGTGTGTGTGTGTGTGTGTGTGTGTGTGTGTGTGTGTGTGTGTGTGTGTGTGTGTGTGTGTGTGTGTGTGTGTGTGTGTGTGTGTGTGTGTGTGTGTGTGTGTGTGTGTGTGTGTGTGTGTGTGTGTGTGTGTGTGTGTGTGTGTGTGCGTGTGTTTCTGTGTGTGTGTTTGTGTGTGTGTGTGTGTGTGTGCGCAATAGAGTCTTGTTTCAATGTTTACAACAACATTTAAGCAGTTACATCAGGGTAAATAATATATATATATATATGTAAATATATTACATAGTACATATAGGGTAAAGGATATTATACATATAGAATTATGACTTATAAAGAACCCATACTGACGCTTGTGTTTGCAGTGTGTTAAGGAAGTGTGTGTCCTCATCGTAAAGAAATTCAGCAGATTTAAGACTGTAGGCCCCCACTGGTAGTCAGTATGGGACGTTTCAGTATAGACTGTAGGCCCCCACTGGTAGTCAGTATGGGACGTTTCAGTATAGACTGTAGGCCCCCACTGGTAGTCAGTATGGGACGTTTCAGTATAGACTGTAGGCCCCCACTGGTAGTCAGTATGGGACGTTTCAGTAAAGACTGTAGGCCCCCACTGGTAGTCAGTATGGGACGTTTCAGTATAGACTGTAGGCCCCCACTGGTAGTCAGTATGGGACGTTTCAGTATAGACTGTAGGCCCCCACTGGTAGTCAGTATGGGACGTTTCAGTATAGACTGTAGGCCCCCACTGGTAGTCAGTATGGGACGTTTCAGTATAGACTGTAGGCCCCCACTGGTAGTCAGTATGGGACGTTTCAGTATAGACTGTAGGCCCCCACTGGTAGTCAGTATGGGACGTTTCAGTATAGACTGTAGGCCCCCACTGGTAGTCAGTATGGGACGTTTCAGTATAGACTGTAGGCCCCCACTGGTAGTCAGTATGGGACGTTTCAGTATAGTGCCTAGAGCGTAGGCAATAGAATTGCTAGAAGATGGATTAATAAGGAGTATTATTTAAGGCAATGACATTTCTTTGTTTGTTACTGGATCATAATATCAAAATCAATAGGAATGTGCAATTTTTAAAACTTTTTTAAAAATCAATCCCTTTTAATGTCATCTAACATTCAGGAAAAGAGCATAGCTATGGAACAATATTTGGGACAAATCTCTTTTGCCATTTGTACCTCTTTATGTTTTGAACAAGGGTAAATTCTGTTACTGTGAAACTACAACTCACTACAACTGACTCGCTCAAGCACTTGACCTTTGACCTTGTTATGATGAAATCATATGTTTTCATCACACCACCACCTGGGGTTATTCCCATAAAGCAACAATAAGCAGAGGGCACTTCAATTTTGCCACTTAAAGTAAGAACAGAAAGTTGTGATTCTTACAGTACATTTCAACAATGTAGATAGGCTGTTTCTTTCTCTATCTCCCCCTCCCTTACCCTCACACTCTTCCTTCTTTTATTCTCTCTACACACACACACACACACACACACACACACATGCACACACAAACACACACACACTCTACATTGGGGTATATATTGGGATAGAGGGTTTAGACCGAGACTGTGAATGTGATGTTGCTGTGCTCTGCTGTATGATGTGTTAAAATACTTAGAGAATCAGGTCTGCTGTATGATGTGTTGCCACACACACAGAATCCAAGTGCCTCACAAATAGTTTATGTACCATGCACATACAGTACGTAAAAGAAAAGCCACCAGGTGATGGGATCAAGCTGTGACATTGTAATCCAAAATACCAAAACCTGAATAGCAGGTCAGCTGTTCAGCTGTCCACCAAAGAGAGAAAACCTAAAATGGCAACCAACAGAACTTTGTCAAGAGTTGTTGAAAAAATATTACGGTTCTGTTCATTTCTGCTGAGAAAAAGTGTTTATAACCTTGTAATTTTGGTTGTTAAAAGTTGACACTTTAGTATGTGGATAATGATCTGGACAGTTTAGACAGAATGTGTACTAAGATCAAATAACATCTCAAAAAGAGGATGTCTCAATATTTTTGAAAGTATTTATATTTATGAGAGAATAACCAGATAGAGAAAATACAAAAAATTCGATTTTGAAAAACATATTCCTTGTTTGTTTACTTTTTTGTCAAAAAATTACTGGAGAGGTGTCTGGCTAGGCTAAAGTTATACTCCATTGTTGTGTCAGGCACCCCACTCCCCTTCGGAAAACTGACATTTTGTTGGACTTTTGGAATCTCTGGCGTGGAGTGAGCTTTCATTGGCCAGTGAGGCAGGGAAGGAGATTTAGACATGCTCAGACCAGATACCCCATTGTGAAATCACTGTCTATGAAGATAAGTGCCTTGTGTCTGAACTTTTGTAAGAACATGTTGATGTAAATGTTAATTTACCTCAAATGTTTACAAAACTGTTACTGAATAAACTTTTTGTACCATATATAACTTGTCGCCTGGGGGTTTTGTTTGGTGAAATAAAATAAGTACTTCGGCTTCCCACAATGCAGAAAGAGATAGCAGTTATGCTTTTTGAGAACATGGGGGGATGGAATGTGAGGGAAGGAGAGACGAAGTGAGAGGAAAGGAAGGGGTCGGGGAGAGAGGAGAAGGGAGTGAGAGGTTGGGAAGGGGTGGGGGAGAGAGGAGATGGGAGTGTGAGGTTGGGAAGGGGTGGGGGAGAGAGGAGAAGGGAGTGAGAGGTTGGGAAGACACACAGGCACACGGTTTTCACACTGTGATGAGGAACGTCCATCAACATTTCATTTACTTCCCTTATAACATATAGCTAGCCTATCTGACAGGCTGTAACCAACACCAATGGGGAACAGTTGGGTGTGATAGTGAAATTCAAGATATCTCAGTCACTTTCAGAATAAAAAATTGATAAAATATAAAAATACAATTTGGGGATCTGAATCTTGGCGAATTGGGGACGTCTGGAGCCAATTTGGTGGACTGAAGAAAAGATAGTGGGAAAAGTCTTGGACTAGGAGAAAAGGATCTTAATCCTTGGAAGAGTATAGACAGCATATTCCATCCTTAGCGCTCCCCTCTTTCTTCCCATCTCCCTCTTTTGCTCTCCATACAGCTCTCCTACTCTCTCTCTCCCCCAAACCCCACCCTGTACTGTGCTCTCCTGCAACATTCCTCCCCTCCCCCCACATCCCCCACTCCCCGCCTTTGTCTTTCTGTCCCCCAAACCACACCCTGTCCTGTGCTCTCTCCCTCTTCTTACCTCCCCTCTCCCACATCTCCCCACCTCTCCCACTCCCCCGCCTCTCTCTCTCCCCCTGTTGTTTTATCATGGCCACACTAGTTCATATCATGTGATTAGCAGAGGATTGCCTGGTTAATCGCTAGCTATAGTTCCCCCATCGCCGCTGGCCTCCCCTGCAGGCCTAGCCCACTGACCCTGCTGAGAGCAGCACTTCCTTTATGCCCCTGAAAGCACAGGGGATTGAGCCCTAACAAAAAAAAACTCATTGGGGTGAAACGTTTTTTCTCTCTCTCGCACCACACACACCCCTCCCCTCTCTTTCTATCGCCCGACTGCAAGCCTGGCTGTGTGTGTGTGTGTGTGTGTAACATCAGCCATGTGTAGGTTAGCTACCAAACATTTCTCTGTGAGCCTTTCCAGGGATCTGGGAAGACTAAAGTTGCAATGCAAACATTAGCACACTGACGAGAAATTAGGTGTATCAGGGATCTGTCTCACAACTTTGGTAAGGAGACACCAGATGCTGGGAAACTAGCCAATCACAAAGCTAGATACCTATAAATGATTTAGCCACTTAGCTTGTCCAGGTAGAAATTGACCTTTGGCACAGATCTAGGACCAGCTTACCATCTCCTTAATAACTTAAGATCAATGTCTAGGGGCATCTTAGTACATCCGACTGAGTGAGTCAACCCCACAGATCACTATGGAGATGAGGGAGGAGTGTTCTAATAATGACTGGGCACCATTCCTACCTACTGTATGAGTGGCTGAATGGCTTGTGATGTCAAACTATGGTGTTCCTGGGTCAGACAAGACGACAAAGAACAACTGGGTCCCAGCTTACTTTGACAGAAGGGATACATTCATCTGCAATAAGGATAGTATACCAGCTGTCATAAACAGTAATGACAGCTTATGTCAGTTTATAACCAGTTTATTTGGGCTCTGGTCCATAATGTGGGGAATAGGGTATTTATTTTACAATCAGCTACCTGTCTTTTTTTTTTACACGTTATACAATACATAGGGTATAGGGTGTATTTTACTGTCAGGCATCTGTGTCTGTCTGGTTTCCAGTGACCCTGACGTCTTGTATGTCATCACAATGGGCAGAAATGTGGCTACAGGACCATTTAGCTGTGTGTGGGCAGAAACTTTGGACCATAGACAGAGTGACTGAGTATGAACTCTGCCCCAGGCTTAAATCTCATTAATGATTATATGGATAAGCCATAAGCATAATGAGCCTACCAGTACCACTGCCAAGTGGAGTAATACTCCTACTGGCATAGTGTTCCCGCCTTGCTGCTGTTACGAATATCAATCATTTAGATAGTAAAGTGTCAGAGGCAGCACACTGAATCTCCCCATGACATTGACCTTGAACATGTCTGAACATGTTGAACAAAGTGAGACACCAGCATCAGCATCAGCATGCCACTGTGTCATGCAAAGATCTCGTAAAAGTATTCGTACACCACCTAGTGGCCAAGGGAAGAAACACAGCCACGTTGAATACCTCGCGTCAACGGTGCGCTGCGCGCGCAGTTATCGCCATTTTGAAGTACAGCCGCACTTCTCTGGCTGATGACTGAAAGGAGGAACGATTTGTTCGTTTGTGAAACATTTCTGCGCATTCAAAGCTATACTTTCAACTGTAGTTACTTGATACATAAACGATACTTCTTGTGAGGGATTTACTTCGCTCTAAGTATGGCTCACCGAAATCTAAAACAGGTCAACATTCAAAATAACGCACCGTCGCCGAAACCTCCGCAGCAACACACAACGCGTAACATGGACTCTCCAGCCATGGAGCGAAGGCCGAATGCAGCGGAAGGGAAAACCCCACCACCAAAGACGCCGACGGCTACCAGCCCTGCGGTGGAGGGCGGAGCCGGAGAGTCACAAGAGATGACTCTGGATATAAAGAGTTTCAGGAGACCCGGGGAGAAAACCTTCACGCAGCGATGTCGTTTGTTCATCGGTAACCTCCCGACAGACCTCACGGAGGATGATTTCAAAAAGCTGTTTTCCAAGTATGGCGAGGCTAACGAGGTGTTTATCAACCGAGACCGAGGATTCGGCTTCATTCGACTGGTAAGTAATCGGTGATGTCAAACTCCGTGGTGAAGGAAATTCCTTTTGAATGTTGGAGTTTAGTTCGCTATAATATCGATAGCCATCTGCTTCCCCTAGTTAACGTTAGTTAGTTATGATTTATTACTCAGGCAGATGGGTCTGTCTGACCAGTTGTTAATTCTACTCCCCCACCAGAAAACATTGATTTATTGATGCATTGGGTCCCTTTGAAACATGCTTGGATAGATTTTGGGCAAACACTATCTAGGTGACAATTCTCATGGATCAATCAAGAGTGCATCAAAAACGTTTGAACGTTTTATATCAATGGCGCCTAACCTTTGACCTCGTCTTCTAGGAAACCAGGACGCTGGCGGAGATCGCCAAGGCAGAGCTGGATGGCACAGTGTTGGCGAACCGACCTATCCGGATCCGCTTCGCCACGCACGGCTCTGCCCTCACGGTGCGGAACCTTTCCCCCGTGGTCTCCAACGAGCTCCTTGAACAGGCCTTCTCCGAGTTCGGCCCCGTGGAGAGGGCTATTGTTGTAGTGGACGACCGTGGAAGGCCCACGGGGAAGGGCTTCGTGGAGTTTGCCAATAAACCTTCTGCTCGTAAAGCCCTGGACCGTTGTTCTGACGGCGCGCTGCTGCTCACCACGTAAGACAACCAACCACTGCATTTACTCAGTTACCTGGTTTACGAAATAACCCAAACGTGCCAAATCAATTCCAAGCTGTGTGAGTGAACTCCCATTTCACCGTGTTGTCTCCAGGTCTCCTCGGCCTGCCATAGTGGAACCCACCGAGCAGCTGGATGAAGAGGATGGACTCCCAGAGAAGTTGCTAGTGAAATCTGTACACTACCACAAGTATGTTATACACATGATCTCTCATTGGGAGTAATACTCTCTATACCACAGTCTTGACAATAGGAGATCTATATCAGAACCAGTATGTATGTGTTGAATTATCAACTAACCCCGTCGGTGTGTGTGCACGGTTCCACTTTTGTCATAGTCCACTTGCAGTACTTAGTCCAGCCACTAACCCCTCTCCTCCCTGTCTCTCCAGGGAGAGGGAGCACCCCCCGCGTTTTGCCCAACCGGGGACGTTTGAGTTTGAGTACTCGTCCCGCTGGAAGGCCCTGGACGAGATGGAGAAGCAGCAGAGAGACCAGGTGGAGCGCAACATCAGAGAGGCCAAGGAGAAGTTGGAGCAAGAGATGGAGGCCGCCAAGCACGAGCACCAGCTCATGATGATGAGACAAGGTACACACACACACAGAGGAACCTCTCTCTCTCACACACACACACACACACACACAGAGGAACCTCTCTCTCACACACACACACACACAGAGGAACCTCTCTCACACACACACAGAGGAACCTCTCTCACACACACACAGAGGAACCTCTCTCACACACACACACACACACACAGAGGAAACTCTCACTCCCACACACAGGAAACTCTCACTCCCACACACAGGAACCTCTCTCTCACACACACACACACAGAGGAACCTCTCACACACACACACAGGAACCTCTCTCTCTCTCACACACACACACACACACACACACAGAGGAATCTCTCACACACACACACACACACAGAGGAACCCCTCTCTCTCACACACAAAGACAGAGGAACCCCTCTCTCTCACACACAAACACAGAGGAACCCCTCTCTCTCACACACAGAGGAACCCCTCTCTCTCACACACAGAGGAACCCCTCTCTCTCACACACAGAGGAACCCCTCTCTCTCACACACAGAGGAACCCCTCTCTCTCACACACAGAGGAACCCCTCTCTCTCACACACAGAGGAACCCCTCTCTCTCACACACAGAGGAACCCCTCTCTCTCACACACAGAGGAACCCCTCTCTCTCACACACAGAGGAACCCCTCTCTCTCACACACAGAGGAACCCCTCTCTCTCACACACAGAGGAACCCCTCTCTCTCACACACAGAGGAACCCCTCTCTCTCACACACAGAGGAACCCCTCTCTCTCACACACAGAGGAACCCCTCTCTCTCACACACAGAGGAACCCCTCTCTCTCACACACAGAGGAACCCCTCTCTCTCACACACAGAGGAACCCCTCTCTCTCACACACAGAGGAACCCCTCTCTCTCACACACAGAGGAACCCCTCTCTCTCACACACAGAGGAACCCCTCTCTCTCACACACAGAGGAACCCCTCTCTCTCTCACACAGAGGAACCCCTCTCTCTCACTCTCACACAGAGGAACCCCTCTCTCTCACTCTCACACAGAGGAACCCCTCTCTCTCACTCTCACACAGAGGAACCCCTCTCTCTCACTCTCACACAGAGGAACCCCTCTCTCTCACTCTCACACAGAGGAACCCCTCTCTCTCACTCTCACACAGAGGAACCCCTCTCTCTCACTCTCACACAGAGGAACCCCTCTCTCTCACTCTCACACAGAGGAACCCCTCTCTCTCACTCTCACACAGAGGAACCCCTCTCTCTCACTCTCACACAGAGGAACCCCTCTCTCTCACTCTCACACAGAGGAACCCCTCTCTCTCACTCTCACACAGAGGAACCCCTCTCTCTCACTCTCACACAGAGGAACCCCTCTCTCTCACTCTCACACAGAGGAACCCCTCTCTCTCACTCTCACACAGAGGAACCCCTCTCTCTCACTCTCACACAGAGGAACCCCTCTCTCTCACTCTCACACAGAGGAACCCCTCTCTCTCACTCTCACACAGAGGAACCCCTCTCTCTCACTCTCACACAGAGGAACCCCTCTCTCTCACTCTCACACAGAGGAACCCCTCTCTCTCACTCTCACACAGAGGAACCCCTCTCTCTCACTCTCACACAGAGGAACCCCTCTCTCTCACTCTCACACAGAGGAACCCCTCTCTCTCACTCTCACACAGAGGAACCCCTCTCTCTCACTCTCACACAGAGGAACCCCTCTCTCTCACTCTCACACAGAGGAACCCCTCTCTCTCACTCTCACACAGAGGAACCCCTCTCTCTCACTCTCACACAGAGGAACCCCTCTCTCTCACTCTCACACAGAGGAACCCCTCTCTCTCACTCTCACACAGAGGAACCCCTCTCTCTCACTCAGAGGAACCCCTCTCTCTCACACAGAGGAACCCCTCTCTCTCACACAGAGGAACCCCTCTCTCTCACACAGAGGAACCCCTCTCTCTCACACAGAGGAACCCCTCTCTCTCACACAGAGGAACCCCTCTCTCTCACACAGAGGAACCCCTCTCTCTCACACAGAGGAACCCCTCTCTCTCACACAGAGGAACCCCTCTCTCTCACACAGAGGAACCCCTCTCTCTCACACAGAGGAACCCCTCTCTCTCACACAGAGGAACCCCTCTCTCTCACACAGAGGAACCCCTCTCTCTCACACAGAGGAACCCCTCTCTCTCACACAGAGGAACCCCTCTCTCTCACACAGAGGAACCCCTCTCTCTCACACAGAGGAACCCCTCTCTCTCACACAGAGGAACCTCTCTCTCTCACACAGAGGAACCTCTCTCTCTCACACAGAGGAACCTCTCTCTCTCACACAGAGGAACCTCTCTCTCTCACACAGAGGAACCTCTCTCTCTCACACAGAGGAACCTCTCTCTCTCACACAGAGGAACCTCTCTCTCTCACACAGAGGAACCTCTCTCTCTCACACAGAGGAACCTCTCTCTCTCTCTCACACAGAGGAACCCCTCTCTCTCTCTCTCACACAGAGGAACCCCTCTCTCTCTCTCTCACACAGAGGAACCCCTCTCTCTCTCTCTCACACAGAGGAACCCCTCTCTCTCTCTCTCACACAGAGGAACCCCTCTCTCTCTCTCGCACACAGAGGAACCCCTCTCTCTCTCTCTCTCGCACACAGAGGAACCCCTCTCTCTCTCTCTCTCGCACACAGAGGAACCCCTCTCTCTCTCTCTCTCGCACACAGAGGAACCCCTCTCTCTCTCTCTCTCGCACACAGAGGAACCCCTCTCTCTCTCTCTCTCGCACACAGAGGAACCCCTCTCTCTCTCTCTCTCGCACACAGAGGAACCCCTCTCTCTCTCTCTCTCGCACACAGAGGAACCCCTCTCTCTCTCTCTCTCTCGCACACAGAGGAACCCCTCTCTCTCTCTCTCTCGCACACAGAGGAACCCCTCTCTCTCTCTCTCTCGCACACAGAGGAACCCCTCTCTCTCTCTCTCTCGCACACAGAGGAACCCCTCTCTCTCTCTCTCTCGCACACAGAGGAACCCCTCTCTCTCTCTCTCTCTCGCACACAGAGGAACCCCTCTCTCTCTCTCTCTCTCGCACACAGAGGAACCCCTCTCTCTCTCTCTCTCTCGCACACAGAGGAACCCCTCTCTCTCTCTCTCTCTCTCGCACACAGAGGAACCCCTCTCTCTCTCTCTCTCTCTCGCACACAGAGGAACCCCTCTCTCTCTCTCTCTCTCTCGCACACAGAGGAACCCCTCTCTCTCTCTCTCTCTCTCGCACACAGAGGAACCCCTCTCTCTCTCTCTCTCACGCACACAGAGGAACCCCTCTCTCTCTCTCTCTCTCACGCACACAGAGGAACCCCTCTCTCTCTCTCTCTCTCACGCACACAGAGGAACCCCTCTCTCTCTCTCTCACGCACACAGAGGAACCCCTCTCTCTCTCTCTCTCACGCACACAGAGGAACCCCTCTCTCTCTCTCTCTCACGCACACAGAGGAACCCCTTACCCCTTTCTTTCAGACCTGATGTAATACCAAGCCAAGCCCTTTCTCTCAGACCTGATGTAATACCAAGCCAACCCATATTTCTCTCTCTCGTCTTGAATTTCTTAGACCTGATGAGGCGTCAAGAGGAGCTGAGGCGTCTGGAGGAGCTACGCAACCAGGAGCTGCAGAAACGCAAGAACATTGAGATGAGGTACGCGTGTATGTGTGTATACCTCCCACTCTATTCTCTACTCCAGTCATGAGGTGAGTCAAAGTGTGTGTGTTGTGTTAAACTTTCTCTCCTGTTTGTAGACACGAGGAGAGGCGTAGGCAGGAGGAGGAGATGATACAGCGTCATCGAGAGCAAGACGAGATGAGACGCCAACCAGACGGCTTCAAGCCAAACTATGCGGACACCGTGAGTTCACCGGACAGACGCACAAACATGCACACACAAAGGCCAGACCGGCTCAAGCCTAACTTCATGAACAGTGTGAATACACTGGGAGAACACACACACACACACACACACACACACACACACACACACAACCAACATAGACGTTCACATCAGTACAATGAGTGTCACTGTTGCCTCCTCAATTTTTTTTTTTATACAGAAACTATCACATTTTATTTATTTTATTCAGAGAAGCAGTGTTCACACGCTTGCATTCACATGATTCTGCTGAAGGTCTGCATTTATATGGTGATTTTTGAAAACCGTCTCTGATATGATAGGGATTGTTAGGGTCCATTGATCATATTACTTGTTGGGTGCTGAGAAAAGATGTTCTGGCCTCTTGTGCCAAACAGTCCTACCGCTCTACGTCCACACGGATAATGATCAAGCATACTAGGGATGGGCACGGTTAATCGAATATCCGGATATCCGAACAAATGTTATTATTCAATTACTTGAGTGCGTGTTAATTTTTTTTAAATTCGTATTTTGGCCTATTTTAACAATGAAAAGGCTTTGTCTATATTACGTCGTCCTTGTCACATTTTTACCTACAAGGAAATACCAGGACATTTTAAATTCTTAATTAAACAACAAACTTTTGAATGTAGTTTTTATAGCGGTGTGTTGAGCTACTGCTGCGCATTTAGGCCTCCAGGCTGCCCTGACTCGGTATGCTATTTATCCCTCTTCAAATAGCAATTACAGGCACTCCCTTAAGAGTTTCCACAATACCTGACACAGATCAATGCAAAATACTCACCAGAAAACCTTTTTGTAACAGAATCAGTTCTATCACTGCAAAAATCGGACTTCCATTTTGCTGTTGCTGTTAGCCAAACTACTGGAAACGCAGCATGTCCGCTGTTTACCTCTGCGATGTGCTTTTTTCGGCTATCCGGATATCTGGAAAAAATAAGTGATGGTATATTATTCAAATAGTGAAATAATTTATAACACCCACCAAGTTTTATTTTCAAATAGTGTCTTATATCACAATTACAGATTACCATAGTGTTCCATATCACCATAGGAGCATATCTTCTCTACAGTCGTGGCCAAAAGTTTTGAGAATGACACAAGTATTGGTCTCCACAAAGTTTGCTGCTTCAGTGTTCTTAGATCTTTGTCAGTAGTTACTATGGTACACTGAGGTATAATTACAAGTATTCCATAAGTGTCAAAGGCTTTCATTGACAATGACATTCAGTTTCTGCAAAGAGTCAATATTTGCAGTGTTGACCCTTCTTTTTCAAGACCTCTGCAATCTGCCCTGGCATGCTGTCAATTAACTTCTGGCCACATCCTGACTGATGTTAGGCCATTCTTGCATAATCAATGCTTGGAGTTTGTCAGAAGTTGTGGGTTTTTGTTTGTCCACCCGCCTCTTGAGGATCGACCACAAGTTCTCAATGGGATTAAGGTCTGGGGAGTTTAACTAATGTTTTGTTCCCCGAGCCACTTAGTTATCACTTTTGCCTTATGACAAGGTGCTCCATCATGCTGGAAAAGGCATTGGTCATCACCAAACTGTTCTTGGATGGTTGGGAGAAGTTGTTCTCGGAGGATGTGTTGGTACCATTCTTTATTCATGGCTCCCTTGGCTGAGAAGCAACCCCACACATGAATGGTCTGAGGATGCTTTACTGTTGGCATGACACAGGACTGATGGTAGCGCTCACCTTGTCTTCTCCGGACAAGGTGTTTTCCGGATGGCCCAAACAATCGGAAAGGGGATTCATCAGAGAAAATGACTCTACCCCAGTCCTCAGCAGTTCAATCCCTGTACCTTTTGCAGAATATCAGTCTGTCCCTGAGAGAAGTGGCTTCTTTGCTGCCCTTCCTGACACAGGCCATCCTCCAAAAGTCTTCGCCTCACTGTGCGTGCAGATGCACTCACACCTGCCTGCTGCCATTCCTGAGCAAGCTCTGCACTGGTGGTGCCCCGATCCCGCAGCTGAATCAACTTTAGGAGACGGTCCTGGCGCTTGCTGGACTTTCTTGGGCGCCCTGACGCCTTCTTCAAAACAATTGAACCTCCTCTCTCCTTGAAGTTCTTGATGATCCGATAAATGGTTGATTTAGGTGCAATCTTACCAGCAGCAATATCCTTGCCTGTGAAGCCCTTTTTGTGCAAGGTAATGATGACGGCACGTGTTTCCTTGCAGGTAACCATGGTTGACAGAGGAAGAACAATGATTTCAAGCACCACCCTCCTTTTAAAGCTTCCAGTCTGTTATTCTGACTCAATCAGCATGACAGAGTGATCTCCAGCCTTGTCCTCGTCAACACTCTCACCTGTGTTAACAAGACAATCACTGACATGATAGCAGCTTGTCCTTTTGTGGCAGGGCTGAAATGCAGTGGAAATGTTTTGGGGGGGATTAAGTTCATTTTCATGGCAAAGAGGGACTTTGCAATTAATTGCAATTCATCTGATCACTCTTCATGACATTCTGGAGTATATGCAAATTGCCATCATCAACACTGAGGCAGCAAACTTTGTGGAGACCAATACTTGTGTCATTCTCAACTTTTGGCCACGACTGTAGATAATTACAGATTACCATAGTGTCCCATATCACCATAGGATCATATCTTCTCTAGGTAATTACAGATTACTATAGTGTCCCATATCACCATAGGAGCATATCTTCTCTTGGTAATTACAGATGACCATAGTTCTGTGTGTGAAAGTCTAATGAACATGTAATTTGGGTTGGTCTAGTTCTGGTAGCCTACTACCTATTCAGTGGTATTTCCCATACATGTAGCATGTCACGATACCAACAGGCCTCTAGGTTTGGTTTTTGTATCTTCCAAAGACTTCAACCTGATCTGAAATTGACCTCGAGCCACTATTCATTCTCCTTCTGACAGGACTGATAGGTGTAAGCGGTGCAGTGATTGCTCAGCCTAGCCCTCCAGTGGGCTTAGGGTAGCAGCTGACGGCCACCATCTTGTTTACACCCATCTGGTTTCTTCAAATCTGCCAAAACAAAAGAAGAAAAGGCCTAGGGGGTTTTCATATTGGTTCATTGGTTTCACTTTGGTGAAACTGATGTCCAGCAGTAGCAACCCTCCTAAGCATTGTATCCACAATACTAGCCTCACAGCTAGTGACATAAAACACCATGTAGGTGTCCCACGCTATACGTATATCATCGATTTCAGATGTCTGTTGTATTTACCTGGGTTTTTTTATACCTATTTTATTAAAGTAGTATGGGAGAGGGATGCCTGCAAGAACAAAATACTGCTTTATCTCTGCTGAGTTATCTGAAGTGGTCTAGCTCCTATAACCGACAGCTTGGCTATTTTTTGAGAATGTTAAGAGTGGAAAAGTTTATGATTGACTGACCTTTTCACCACGATGCTCACTTGTGGTGCTTGAGTGTTTTCCGGAGAGACTAACTTAACTTCCAGAGTCCTCAGAATAGTTCTAGTTTTTCCATGAAGTGACGAGGAAACATGAAAGTCACAGAATCTATAATGGCATGTCTAGAAATGACCACTGTGCAAAGGCTGTGTCCTTTGGTATCTTCACTTTTATCTACACGCATGACAAAAACACACAGGCGAAAAGTTGAGGAATCTGTCATCAGCTTTTTTTTTAGGTGGATTTCGGTCCAAATTTTCAGTACTAGTCAACTTTTTGATCATTGCAACTCTGTGATCATGGGTCGGGGAAACATACTGACATTCTCAGGAAACATGCATTTATCTACCTAGTCTTTTGTGCACTTGTATTACTGCATGCCTGTGGATGTGATGTATCTTATGATGTTGCTGCATAATAACTTTTCTTCTTTGTTTCTATTGTGTGTTGAGAGGCTGTAGAGAAAGAGGACCGGCTGGAAATATCGTACAAAGCTCCCTCTGCTGTTACAGCCCACCCTTACTCTACTCTTAGCATTAACTCTTGCTTCTATACAACAACAGTTGCAACCACTCATACGGCTTTAACCCAAAACAACACGCACAAAGATTACCATAGAACTGTCATTACCTTTACGCCTTAAAGAATCTCGGTGTGACGTTAGATTGCCGTCAATCTAAGAACATGCTCTCAAGCCTCCCTCACACACATTTACGAGCTACAAGTTACAACCTAATACACACTACCCCCCCCCCCCCCCCCACCTCATTTTACGTTAACAATTTATCAGACACTCTCATACAGAGCGATTTACAGTTAGTGCATTCGTCGTAAGAAAGCTAGGTGAGACAACCACATATCGCAGTCGCAGTAATTAAATTTTTCCTCAATTAAGTAGTGATCAGCAAAGTTAGTGCTTGTAGGAAAAGACAAGTGCAAAGTTTTAGTTTTTTTCCTGATGCTCCATCAAGGAATGACAAACCAAAAGGGATGATTGAATAAAAGTCCATAAGACAAAGCTAAAATACAACTTAGGAGTCAGAAGTGTTTGGCAATAAAAAAGTGTTTTCTATCAGTCAGGCACCACCTTGTGTTCAGTGTCCTGTCATCCTTGTTTAAAGTAATCCCAAACTTTTTTTTAACATGCTACTCCTCTTACACCGTTAAAAATAGAAATGCCATTCAAACCTTAAAATGTGTAGTTGCTTGCATACAGCTTTTTTTTATAGCATATATACTTTTTAAATTATTCAACTTTTTGTCCTTAAAAAAAACGTCATCCACTTTAATGGGATTTCTTCAACATTCTAAAGGTCCCATTCTAAAGGTCCCACTTTCCCAAAACGTTATATAAAAATGTGGAGGGTATGCAAGCTTACTCTACTTCTGCTTTTCAAATCTAAAATCAGAACAGAAATATATTCTACCAATCAAATGATACAGCTGTTTTAGTAACAACATCAACTACATTCATTAAGATAACTTACCACTGTTGAATTAACTGTCATAGAAATTTCAGAAATGTCTAACTGTAGCACTGGGGGAGCACATTCTAGAAATTGGTAAACAATGTGACTTTTTACCCATTAGCTACTTTGACCACTTTCCCAACAAGTTAGATAACTTAGAGAATATAAAATATTGATATACTTCTTTGCTATTCAAATCTGAAATCGTAACAGAATTATCTTCTACCAATCAAAGGATACAGCTGTTTAGTAACTGAATTAACTACTATCTCTTCACTTTAAATTACTTTCTAATTACTTTTTAATATTTGTATTATTGTATTTATTTTTTTTATTTTTTAAGTAGTATTGCATACTCTACTTTAGGGACTATTGATCCATAAACATTTGTGCGGAAATTGTTCCAGGCAAAAGACCTACAGTATATCAGATATTCTGATCAATACACTAGATTTAATTCCAACAAATAATGTACATTTTGATTTGTTTCTCGTTTAACAGTTCTAATTATTTTTCCTTATATTTAAAGTTTCTTGCATTTAATTAACTCAACATTCTAGACAAATGTTTGTAATACTATGTGTCGTGTTAATTAACATGACATTTTAGTGTCCCATACTGCACTTAACTCTGTACTCAACAGAGAGCGAGTGTGCGTGTGTATGAGAATTTGTTGCCATGTGTGTTTGTCTGTGATGAGAATTTGTGTGTGTGTGTTTGTCTGTGATGAGAATTTGTGTGTGTGTACTAACATATTAGATAATGTGTTTGTCTTGAGTGAGTGTTGTGTGATTGTGATCTTCAATGTGGAACATTTGCATTATATTCCAGTATTCCAGGTAAGTATATTTAGGTAGAGATGTAACTATATAACTACAATGCAGTTTCACCCGCTACAGTGAATGCAAGGATTTAGTTTTTTTTGTGTCCATCCCTCATTAACTATTTAAATGTAACTCCAAATTTGCAATATAGTATATTAATATGGAATATATTTACTATTTACCCATGTTTAATTTGTGCTAGCTGGCCAGTTTTTTTTAATTCACAGGAAACTCCTATCTTGCAACATATCTCAAGACATTTTGGACTAGGTGGTGTATTCTGTGGTGCTGCAATGTTTAGAATGTTGCTAGAAATATAATGTGTAGAGCTGATACTGTTCCCTATTACAAGTTACAGAGAATGATGTCTGTTCTATACAATCCTTTTCTATCTGACCTCGACAATATAACGTAGCATACATAACTGTACTGTGTGTATCATATTTGTATGAGTGAGCGAGTTGGGAGGATGTGTTGTGTACTTACATATTATTTGTGTGTGTGAGCGCAAGAGCGTGCGCGTGTGTGTGTGTGGGGGGGGTTGTTGAGTGGTAATGATGTGTACTTACATATGTGTGTGTGAGAGGGAGTGGGGGCAGGTTCATGGCATGTCCTTTATGATAAGATTTATGTGAATGTTATTTTATTTAACCTTTATTTAACTAGGCAAGTCAGTTAAGAACAAATTATTATTTACAATGACGGCCTATGAGTGTGTGTGTGAGAGGGGAGGTCAAAGTGTTGATAATGTGTGTGCTTAGTACAGCTTCATTTGGGGGGGTTGTGTAGTGAACAGTATATTTTTTGTGTACTAATGTTTAGGTCGTCTGAACATCAATGTGTGGAGGGTATTTGGGGATTTATCTACTTTCTTCTCAATCTTTGCTCTTGCATATTTATCAGTAACCCTTATTTCTCTATTAGGCTTAAATGACCACAACAGGGTCTCTTTAGTGTTTGATCAACTTTGGACTAAATCCACGTTATATTTTGTCCCCAATTAAGTTATATGCTCATCACATACAGACCAATATTTACCTTTTTAAATGGACCAAATGGACCTTGAGAATCCATACTGGGCAAATAAGTAATTCTTTAAGCAAACCCAAGGAACTCAGATGATCATTCCATATTTGCTCCTCTCTCACTAAATTCTTACATATCCAATAGTGTCATTCCACACACAGCTTTTTGTAACTCCTACTTCAGGACTTTTTCCTATCACAGTTGGGAGAACATTATTAACCTTATTCCCTGGCTGTTACTTCTATATCTGTGTGAGTGTTGTGATGTGTGAGGAATCATCCTACACATGTCCTAATGGTCCTAGTAGTTATTGTCCACAAGGTTTACGGGTGCACCACTCTTCTTCACTTCTTCCAGAGAGAACAGGAAATGAGAATGGGTGAACTGGGCCCTCGTGGAGCCATTAATATGGGAGGTAGGGTCATAATGATGACTCAGCACTGACTGGTCCATAAACAACCATAAACTAGCCCCTTCCCCTTCTCCCCTACCCCTTTTAGTGTCTACAGATCTAAAGGAATTGGGAAGGTGTTGGCCTAGGTCTAGGGGTTGTGAAATTCTGGTAACTTTCTCCGAATTCCCAGCGACTGGGATTCCTGGAAAAACCTGGGAATTTGGGAAAAGTTAATGGAATTTTGCCGCACTAGCCGTAAGGCAGAAGTTCCCCCTAAGCTCATTGGAGGGCTAGGTGGAGCCACCGCCATATTATGTACACCTGGCTAGTTCCTTCAGGTCGGCAGACATTAAAGGGCTAGGAATAGGGCTCGGGATATATTGTGAGGCTCTGCTCTGAACGGGATGGGCTGTGTGAGGCTCATGGTGGCTCCTTCACCACTTCATGAATGTAACCCGGGGCTGCACATCACCTACATACTGTGTTTACTAAAGTACTGATACTACTGGGAGAAATATGCTCATGTGGCGTAGTCAGAGAACATACTAATTATGTTTTTGTGTGCGTCACTGATTAGATGTGTGTGATTTATGGTGTAAGAGTGTTTTGGGACTGAAATAATTGTGCAGGGGTTAAAGTAATCCATAACTGCGAAGGATTTCTGTCTTTTTTTTTTCTTTCTTTTTTATACAATCGATTTTGAGATTGATTTACATTTCAGTCATGGGATTTTTGTTTTATTCCCTGATTGTGTGTGGCGAAACTGAGTACATAAATTCGTAGTAAGTCATGTCTACCTTTTACATGACTTGTCTACTTATGATATTTTCGTTATCAGGTCATTTGATATTTAGTAAACTAGTTGAATGAAACCATTGTTTTCTTTAGTCCTTAACATTTTAGGATAATTTTATGGAACTTCACTTTTGCACTTTATA
Source organism: Thymallus thymallus (assembly GCA_023634145.1). Classification (NCBI taxonomy): domain Eukaryota; kingdom Metazoa; phylum Chordata; class Actinopteri; order Salmoniformes; family Salmonidae; genus Thymallus; species Thymallus thymallus. The sequence continues at coordinate 19,779,595 of CM042419.1, forward strand.
TAGACGTACTTATTTGTCACACATGTAGAAAGTTACCTGATTCGAACAATAGCTAAGGCCCAAACAGAACCTACATTTGTAGCTTTGAGGGTTTTTAGCAAGCATTTTGTATCCGCAGTAGCCACCAATCCCAACACTTGGTAAACGTTATTATCTACAAGTTTAGAAAAACCCTATCCCTTTGTTTTTATTTAAATGTTATGTTGTGTGTTTGTGTATGCTTACTACTTACAACCTTTTTTTGGGTGGGAGATCCGTCCGTTTGCAGTATAATTTCTGTGTACATATACCGTCTAGGAAAAGTTAATAATAATCTTCATTTCCAGCAGTGTGGGTGGGGTCAATTCATAACTAATACAGCTATGTCTCATGCAGTACCTAGAACGCATAATGAACTCTTTACTCATGTTTCCATTAGTAGTTGATTTCTGTCAACCTACTGAGGCTTGAATGGGGTTTGGGTCCGGGGTTGAGTATCTGGCAATGGTGATGTGCAGTCACGGTTTTTAACCTAGAAGTAGAACTGGGTAATGGCGTTCTTTCGCCTAAAATTGGATGTTCAACCAGATGATCTGAGGGCCTCTCACAGCTTGTCCCACATTTCTATTTTACTGTAATGGAACTCTCTTGATTTAATGGTATGATACACTGCTCCTGTTCCCAATTACCTGTAAATAGTCTGAATGTTATAGGCATCTATCTGCTAATGTTGGTTTTTGGTTGTTAAGCTTATATATTAATACAACTTTACCTATTTAAGGCGTAGACTAATGATTACAGGTGCTGTAGACCGATAACCTGCAATATGAAATCATCAACAAATGATGTATGTTTTTAAAACAGTAAAAAAAAAAAAGGTGTGTGTGTATATATATATATATATATATATATATATATATATATATATATATATATATATATATATATATATATATATATATACTAAACAAAAATATTAACGCAACAATTTAAAATATTTTACTGAGTTACAGTTCATAGAAGGAAATAAGTCAATTTAAATAACTTTATTAGGCCCTAATTTATGGATTTTGCATGACTGGGCAAGGGACCATAGGCCCAGCCAATCAGATTGAGTTTTTCCCCACAAAAGGGCTTTATTACAGACATAACCCCCCCCCCCCCCCCCATATAACATGGGACCAACACTACATGTTGCGTTTTATATTTTTGTTTAGTGTGTGTATGTATAGATATTTATCACCACAGACTAACATTTGATGTGTTTTCAATTGTGTACGCCAAGGCTCTATTTGGACTTATTTGTTTCCTACCACAAACTAGGAAAATGTCATTTGACAACTACATAATTGGCACTGCTTGTGTGACCAACAACCAACGTTAGCTAGCTGTCAGCCCTGAGAGATTTTTACAACCACTCCACAACAACAAACAGTGCACACGGGGTGTGATGGGTGGGGTTTACTTCCAGTGTGACCAAACGATGCTACGTTGTTTTGCGTGTAGATGGGTTTAACCCCGCCTCTGTTGCCGGGGCCGGTGTTAACCAGGGACCCCCTCAAATGATGGGCATAGGCATGAGCGGAAGGGCCGGAGCCATGGGCCCCGAGGGAACTCCAAACATGGTCACACCAAACATGATGCCAGACAATGGAGCCATGGTAATGTATGCGTTAAAATGGGCGCTTACTCTCTTTAAATTTCTCTCTCAATCACTCAATATTTAGCTCTCCTTAACCTTCTCAACCCTTGGTACTGAATAGAAACTGCAGTGTATTGTTTTCGCATCAGTTTTCAGGTTTTAACCAGTGGTGAGAGGAGATGCCAGAGGCTAATTAGATGCTGCTTATGGATATTACATTCCAAGCTGTTTTGCCAGTGAACTTGATTTTAATAGTTGATGGTACAGATATCTTGTCCAGCTGGTCTTTTCTGGCATCTTTTCCCTTACCATTACAATATTTTTAATCATGGTATAGTATCTCATGGTGGTGATTTGCAAATTGAGGTTAAAATAATTATATTTACTCCCCTGACTTCACTGTTCACATCAGGAGGTTATATCAGGAGGTTAGTGCGGGCTAGGAAAGTGATTGTCATAGCTTATATCAGCTCTGCACCCATAACTAATGGACTGATTCCTCTCTCCCTCTTCTGACTCTGCCTGGAACTCCTCTGCTTGCCTACTTTGACGTTCGGAACGCCTTCTCATTGCCTCGCCAAAATGAACATTGTTATTGAATATCCGATTGATTCTTCTGCATCTGGACTGCTCATAATATCTCCACCAACCCTATCCCTTTATACTGTAGCTGCGCAATGATAGGTTCCCCCAAGGGGCTCCTAATCAGATGGGTTCTTCCCCCATGGGTGGCCGTCCAGGGGTCGAGTCCCCTCAACAGCAACAGGCAGTGGGGGCAGGGCCTGGGCTTGGGCTTATGGGGGCAGGGCCTGGGGCTGCAGTGGTTGGGTCAGCAAGCTTCGGGAGGGGAATCCCTGTTGTGGGAAACTATGACGGGCCTAACAACAAACGTCGCAGATACTGATTGTGTTATGTTTTTTAAAAATTCAACGGTGTACCCCAAGGCTCAATATTTGGATCTCTTGCTTTTCCCTTCTCGTTATGTAAAATAACAAATTATTACTATTTTCTCATCAATTGTTTGTTTTTGTTTTTAAAATTTTGGCTGATTATTTCCCTCAGCTTCTTCATGTGTCTCGAATGTTGACTGAGAAAAAAATACCTTTTTATAGCTTGAGCCAGGCCCTATGGTGATGCAAAAACACAAATCTTCAATGATTGCTGCCAAAGGCCAATATCAACTGCGATGTATCTTGATGTAGTCGGGTCTGTAGATAGTTTTAGGCCAATATTAACTGTGATGTATCTTGATGTAGGCAGGTCTGTAGATGGCTTGAACTTCTGTATGATGATGTAATTTTTTGCTTTTTGCTATTAGTGTCCTGTCCTCCTTTTATTGTTTTCAGCAGTTCGTAGTAACAATAGGTGAAGGCCTGCATTGCCTCTACAATGGTTAGCTTACTTTGGTTTCCTCCCATCCATGGAATGTATTTCAGGTACATTGCATCCTGTAGTAGTTGTTTGGCTAACTGCAATAAAACTGTGAAATGCTATTTGTGAATACTAAGTTGATTTGAAGTAAAAAAGTACCTATTTTGTAGCCTCTCTCGCCTTTTTAGATATTTTGAGATTTTCTCACCGTCATCCTTGTTTAAAGTATGCTTAACTCCAATTAATCTCTTAATTTTTCAGATCAGAGAGCCAAAATCCTATCCGTTTAAAACATACACAGCGTTAAGAGTTCAGTATATGTAGCCCTATTATCTTTGCATTTAAGATTATTTTCTTTCTTTTATTTCAGTGTCGTATACTCTACTTAGTGTTGTAACGGTGTCGCAATACTAGGAAGTTAAGGAAACAAAACATGAAGCAGACTTCATTTCTTGAGTAAATCTGTCTTACTGTTGGGAAAAAAACAGCGTTTTGTTGTCACCCAGAATCACATTTGTTTATTTTCAAGCTATACCACACAATATTTTACAAAGGTAGATTTTAAAGGACCATGGCGTTTGAGTCTGCTTCGTGTTTTCTTTTTTTGCCAAGGAAAATCTGTTATCGTAGTATCACGATACTGGTATCGAGCAACATTATTAGGAGTATTGATCCTGAACCAGGCAAAATATCTTTATCGGATATTCTGACTAATAAACTAGTTTTAATTTGAACCAATAGGCTACTGTACATTTTGTTAGTCATTTAATATTTCTCATTCTTTTTCCTTATGTATAACGTTTTTTGCATGTATTTAACTCAACATTATAGACAAACTTTTGTAATACTGTCCTGTGTTATGTTAATTAACATAACATTTTTAATATCCCCTACTCACCTCTGTACTCGAGAGCGAGAGTCTGGGAGGAGAATTTCTTCTGCCGTGTGTGTGTGTGTGTAGTAACATAGTAGAATCATGTGCTTGTCTTGAGTGAGTGTTGTGTGCAAGCATATGCAACGAAAGTGTTTGTTTGGTCTTCAATGTGTAACATTTGCATTATATTGCAGGTAAGTATATTCGGGGGGGAATTGTAACTACAATACATTACCAAAAGTATTTGGACACATGCTCGTCGAACATCTCATTCCAAAACCATTGGCATTATTATGGAGTTGGTCCCCCCTTTGCTGCTATAACATCCTCCAATCTTCTGGGAAGGCTTTCCACTAGATGTTGTAATATTGCTGCAGGGACATGCTTCCATTCAGCCACGAGCATTAGTGAGGTTGGGCGATTAGGCCTGGCTTGCAGTCGGCTCATCCCAAAGTTGTTCGATGGGGTTGAGGCCAGAGCTCTGTGCAGGCCAATCAAGTTCTTCCACACTGATCTCGATAAACCATTTCTGTATGGACCTCACTTTGTGCGCATGCCTGTCCAAGTTTTTGCACACAAATCTCGACAAAGCATTCATGTATGGACCTCGCTTTGTGCACGGGGTCATTTTCATGCTAAAACAGGAAAGGGCCTTCCACAAAGTTGGAAGCACAGAATCGTCTAGAATGTAATTGTATGCTGTAGCGTTTAGATTTCCCTTCACTGGAACTAAGGGGCTTAGCCTGAACCATGAAAAACAGCCACAGACCATTATTCCTCCTCCACCAAACTTTACATTTGACACTATGCATTCGGGCAGGTAGCTTTCTTCTGGCATCCGCCAAACCCAGATTCGTCCGTGGACTCCCAGAAGGTGAAGCGTGATTCATCACTCCAGAGAATACGTTTCCACTGTTCCAGCGTCCAAAGGCGGCAAAATTTACACCACTCCAGCCGACGCTTGGCATTGCGCATGGTGATCTTAGGCTTGTGTGTGGCTGCTCGGCCATGGACACCCACTTCATGAAACTCCCGACTAACAGTTCTTGTGTCGACATGGCTTCCAGAGGCAGTTTGGAACTAGGAAATAAGTGTTGCAACCGAGGACAGACGATTTCTACGCGATTCAGCACTCTGCTGTCCCGTTCTGTGAGCTTGTGTGGCCTACCACTTCGCAGCTGAGATGTTGCTCCAAGACGTTTCCACTTCACAATAACAACACTTACAGTTGACCAAGGCAGCTCTATTAGGGCAGAAATTTGACAAACTGACCTGTTGTAAAGGTGTTATCCTATGACAGTGCCACGTTGAAAGTCACTGAGCTCTTCAGTAATGTTTGTTTATGGAGATTGCATGGCTGTGTGCTCGATGTTATTAGACCTGTCCGCAATGGGTGTGGCTGAAATATCCTAATCCACTCATTTGAAGCGGTGTCCACATACTTTTCTGTATATACAGTACATTGGTAAAGTATTCAGACCCTTACCTTTTTCCACATTTTGTTACGTTACAGCCTTATTCTGAAATTATTATTTTTCTCATCAATCTACACACAATGCCCCTTAATGACATTGAAAACAGGTTTTTAGAAATGTTTGCAAATGTAATAAAAATGAAAACATACGTTATTTACATAAGTATTCAGACCCTTTGCTATGGCACTCGAAATTGCATGTCAGAGCAACAACCAAGCCATGAGGTCGAAGGAATTGTCCGTAGAGCTCTGAGATAGGATTGTGTCGAGGCACAGATCTTGGGAAGGGTACCAAAACATTTCTGCAGCATTGAAGGTCCCCAAGAACCCAGTGGCCTCCATCATTCTTAAATGGAAGAGGTTTGGAACCACCAAACTTCCTAGAGCTGGCCGCCCCGCCAAACTTAGTCAGGGAGATGACCAAGAACCCGATGGTCACTCTGACAGAGCTCCAGAGTTCCTCTGTCAAGATGGGAGAACCTTCCAGAAGGACAACCATCTCTGCAGCACTCCACCAATCAGGCCTTTATGGTACAGTGGCCACTCTTCAGTAAAAGGCACCTGAAGGACTCATGAGAAACAAGATTATCTGGTCTGATGAAACAAAGATTGAGCTCTTTGGCCTGAATGCCAAGCGTCACATATGGAGGAAACCTGGCACCATCCCTACGGTGAAGCATGGTGTTGGCAGCATCATGCTGTGGGGATGTTTTTCAACGGCAGGGACTGGGAGATTAGTCAGGACCGAGGGACAGATGAACAGAGCTAAGGATTTCAAGCTGGGGCGAAAGTTCACCTTCCAACAGGACAACGACCCTAATCACTTAACCAAGAAAATGGAGGAGTGACTTCGGGACAAGTCTCAATGTCCTTTAGTGGCCCAGCCAGAGCCCGGACTTGAACCCGGTGGAACATCTCTGGAGAGACCTGAAAATAGCTGTGCAGCGACGCTCCCCATCAAACCTGACAGAGCTTGAGAGGATCTGTAGAGAAGAATGCGAAAAACTCCCCAAATACAGGTGTGCCAAGCTTGTAGTGTCATACCCAAGAAGACTTGAGGCTGTAATCACTGCCAAAGGTGCTTCAATTAAGTACTGAGTAAACGGTCTAAATACTTATTTAGTGATATTTGTGGTATTTCCATTTTTTATTTTTAGTACATTAGCTCACAGAACCTGTTTTTACATCATCATTATGGGGTATTGTGTGTAGATTTAGGGGGGGGGGGGAACAATTTAATCAATTTTACAATAAGGCTATAATGTAACAAAATGTGGAAAAAGGGGTCTGAGTACTTTCCGAATGTAACTAGAACACAGATTCACCCACTACAGATGAGTAAATGCAACCGATGAAGGAATTAATTAAGCGTCCATCCCTCATTAAGTATTGTAATGTAACTCATGACTTGAAATGTAGTGACTATCAGATCTTGCAACATTTAAGACCTTGAGATTGTTGGACTAGGAGGTGTATTCTGTGGTGCTGCAATGTTTAGAATGTTTCTAGTAAAAATGTGCAGAGCTGATACTGTTCCCTATTACAGGTTACAGAGAATATCTGTTCTATATAATCCTTTTCTATCTGTCATACTTCTGACTTTGACAGTATAATGTAGCATACAGGACTATACTTTGTATCATATTTGTATGATGGTGTGAGTGAGCGAGTGGGGAGGATGTGTTGAGTGATAATGTGTACTTACACAGATATGTTTGTGTGTTGAGAGAGTGGGGGCAGAGTAATGGCATGTCATTCAACAAGATATTTTATGTGATTTATTAAGATATTTTGTGTATGTGATGGGAGAAGGGAGGTGAAAGTGTTGACTGTGTGTGCTTTGTACAGCTTCATCCTGGCAGATGTAACCAGGTTTTTGGCTAAAATGACCTTGTACTTTATGATGATGTTGACCTTAACAAGGGCCCCAGGACAAGTGGAAGAAAAATATAAATTATTTAAAATTTAGCCAAAAACCTGATTGCCTCTTCCAGGAGGCTGAAAACAAAAGTGGATCTTCCAGTAAGACAATAACCCCAAGCACACATCATAATCCACAAAGACATTTTTAATTGACCACAGAATCAACATTTTCCGATGGCCATCTCAGTCTCCGGACTTGAACCCCATTGAAAACCTTGTGGTTTGAATTGAAGAGGGCAGTCCATATGCACAGACTAAGGATATCAAGGATCTGGAAAGATTATGTATTGAGGAACCCTCTCAATATGTTCTCCAATCTCATAAAACATTTTAGAAAAATGCTTGGTGCCATTATCCTCGCAAGGTGAGGTATTGAAGACAAGGGTGGCAATAATTTGGGCCCAAATTTGTTTTATTACTTGTTAAACAAAATATAATTCTCTGAGCAATTGTATTAGTATAAAATATAGTTTCCCCCAAAGAATGTAGCATACAATATAACTCAGTATTGTATTTAATTTATAGTATATTTATCAAGGGTGCCAATAATTTTGGACCTGACTGTATACACACTGAACAATAATATAAACGCAACATGTAAAGTGTTGGTCCTATTTCACCTTTATTTACACCTCTATGTTTCATGAGCTGAAATAAAAGATCCCAGAAATGTTCCATACGCACAAAAAGCTTATTTCTCTCAAATTTAGTGCATACATTTGTTTACATCCCTGTTAGTGAGCATTTCTCCTTTGCCAAGATAATCCATCCACCTGACAGGTGTGGCATATCAAGAAGCTGACTAAACAGCATAATCATTACACAGATGCACCTTGTGCTGGGGACAAAAGGCCACTCTAAAATGCTGTTTTGTCACAACACAATGTCACAGATGTCTCAAGTTTTGAGGGAGTGTGCAATTGGCATGCTGACTGCAGGAATGTCCACCAGATCTGTTACCAGAGAATTGAATGTTCATTTCTCTACCATAAGCCGCCTCCGTCGTTTTAGCTAATTTGGCAGTACGTCCAACCGGCCTCACAACCGCAGACCACGTGTAACCACACCAGCCCAGGACCTCAACTCCCGGCTTCCTCACCTGCATGATAGTCTTGAGACCAGCCACCTGGACAGCTGATGAAACAGTGTTTTTGCACAACCAAATAATTTCTGCACAAACTGTCAGAAACCGTCTCGGGGAAGCTCATCTGCGTGCTCGTCGTCCTCACCCAGGTCTTGACCTGACTGGGCAAATGCTCACTTTCAATGGCCACTGGCACACTGGAGAAGTGTGCTCTACACGGATGAATCACGGTTTCAACTGTACCGGGCAGACAGCTTAGCGTGTATGGCTTCGTGTGGGCGAGCTGTTTGTTGATGTCAACATTGTGAACAGAGTCCCCCATGATGGTGTGGTTATTTTATTATTTTATTATATATATTTTTAAACCTTTAACTCAGCAAGTTGGTTAAGAACAAAATTCTTATTTACAATAACGGCCAAACCCGGACGACACTGGGCCAATTGTGCACCGCCCTATGGGACTCCCAATCACGGCTGGATTGTGATACAGCGTGGATTCGAACCAGGGTCTGTAGTGACGCCTCTAGCACTGAGATGCCGTGCCTTAGACCGCTGCGGTACTCGGGCAGCATAGTTAATAATAAATGTAATTTGTATAGCGCTTTTCACGAACTCAGTCGCTTTACAGGGCAGGTAAATAAACAAGACAAGACAAAACAAAAAAAAAAAATTCAGGCACAGATAAATGGGAGTGGCGTGGGGCTACGGATAGGCAGAGGTGAAGAGATGGGTCTTGAGGCGGGACTGGAAGATGGTGAAGGACTCAGAGGTGCGGATCTCATGGGGGAGGGAGTTCCAGAGCCTGGGAGCTGCCCTGGAAAAGGCTCTGTCCCCAAAACTGCGGAGCTTGGACTTGTGGATGCAGAGGAGACCGGCTGAGGTGGATGTGAGGGTTGGTAGGGGGAGAGGTCAGTGAGGTATGAGGGGGCCAGGTGGTGGATGGCTTTGTAGGTAAGGACCAGGATTTTGAATGTGATCCGGTGGGAAATGGGAAGCCAGTGTAATTGTTTTAGGACTGGAGTGATGTGGTGCCAGGATTTGGAGCGGGTGATGAGTCTGGCGGCTGTCTTTTTATGTAGGTCGAGCTGATACCAAGGAGTAGTGAGTTGCAGTAGTCCAGTCGTGAGGAGATGAAGGCGTGAATGAGTCTTTCAGCAGCAGGGGGTGAGAGTGAGCGTCTGATTTTGGCAACGTTGCAGAGGTGAAAGGAGGTTTATGGTATGGCCAGGCATAAGTTACGGACAACTAACACAATTGCATTTTATCAATGACAATTTGAAAGCACAGAGATACCGTGACAATCCTGAGGCCCATTGTCGTGCAATTCATCCGCAGCATGATAATGCACAGCCCGATGTCGCAAGGATCTGTACACCATTCCTGGAAGCTGAAAATGTCCCAGCTCTTCCATGACCTGCATACTCACCAGATGTCACACATTGAGCATGTTTGGGATGCTCTGGAAGTCTGGATCAACGTGTGTGACAGTGTGTTCCATTTCCCGCCAATATCCAGCAACTTCGCACAGCCATTGAAGAGTGGGACAACATTCCATAGGCCACAATCAACAGCCTGATCAACTCTATGCGAAGGAAATGTCACACCAGATAGTGACTGGTTTTCTGATCTACGCTCCAGGTGTCTGTGTCCAACAGATGCATATCTGTATTCCCAGTCCTTATATGAACTGTAATTTAGTAAAGTCTGAAATTGTTGCATTTATATTGTTATTCAGTATAATTTGGCCAAAGAAAATGTCTCAACAGAATGAAACAACTGGTTTAAACCTTCACAAAAGTTTTGAACAGACTAGGCCTATATTGCAGCAATTACCAAAAAAGGCAGGTGCCTACCGTATGTCTACCCAATAAATGACAGCAATATGCTAATGCTATTTCTTTTACAACAGGCCTACTTTTGATGCATCTTAAACTAAATACTGATCACCAAATTAAAGACAGTTCGAACTTAGTTGAATGTCTCAACAATGAAACAAATCACCTTTTTCATATTTAAAGAACTAGTTTAGATTCTTAACTAGGCCTACAATAACACTAATAATATACAATAATAAAACAAATTATAATGAATACGAAAATAATTATTTTCACTATACTGTCGCCATTGGCATCAGCTAAGGGGAATCCTAATACATCTAATTAAATAAAAATCCTCTAACTTTAATTTTACGTCAATGAAAAAGGCCTCCATCTTCGCAAACAGTAGTCAAGGCAAAGGCTCATTTCACTCGTTTCAGATGGACATAAGCTATATATTTTAGTGAGTTGCAATTGGCTGACACCGATAACAGGCTTGTGCAGTTCTCCTCACACAATGAAATGAACAGAGGACTGTTCCATCAATTTGAATTGCACATACCTGAGACTGTGACAATTGTATCAGATTTGAGACAAAAGTCTGAATTTAGGACCCGCTCGGGTCCCTGGTTGGATCTCGACATTTTGGGCCTGTTGGACCTGTGAAGACCTCTACAGTATATGGAGGTATTGTCTGTTGACACGCCACTAGTGTTGATGAAATAACAGCATTTCTGTAGCCTGTCGGTATCCTAGCAGCAGGACTGACACACTGCTTTAGGGCCGTCTGTTCCGTTTAATACACAACACAGTCCTTACAACATACACTTGTCATTAGTATCCTGAATGAATGTTGTTTCATTGTCCTCTGTGACATGACGGAATCCAGTGTGTGTTAGTAAAATGTATTAAGTGAGTCAATGAATGAATGATGCTTGTGCTTCAAGTGGATATTACCTGGCGACCATCTCGCACATCTCAAGGCCGCAGCACTGTCAGTCATTCTAAAGGGTTGGTCTGATTTGTTCTGTTTCACTAAAGCATGTACCATATGGAGTCTCTTATTGCATCCGTCTGACACACACACACAGACATTACACAATTGTTTGCTCAATCAATAGCTATATCAAATTGTATTGGTCACACATTTAGCGGATGTTATTTGAATCGGGATGAATTCGGTGAGGTGAAACATTGACCATTTCTGATCGACATGGAAGTTAATGAAAAGAGATGACATGATTCACTCATCTAAATGACAGACAACCATATCTATTCCATTTTTACATTTTCGTAATTTTAGCAGACGCTCTTATCCAGAGCAACTTAGTCACAATTAGGGTTAAGTGCCTTGCTAAAGGGCACATTGACCCGATTTTTCACCTATTCGTCTCAGGGATTCGACCCAGCAACTTTTCGGTTACTGGCCCAACACCTAACCACTAGCCTGACACCCTGTTCTAATCTACACAATGTATTTCTGTCTGTAAAGGTTTGTTTTTGGATTGGGATAGGTAAACCGCTGTGGATGTGGGTTTAATCAAATGTCATTGTCTCTCTTTGTTCCACAGGTGACATCACCCTACATGCTGCAGATAACTGGTTAAAAACAACAACATACACATCTCTTCAGTGTTACCCCATTCCAACTGTTTTTATTATGATTCCCAACAGGTAAGTGTTCCTTTTTCTTATTTATTCTTCAACACAGTTGTCTCTTATTACAGTAAATACAAAATAAAGCTTTCAAAAACCAAAAGTGTTTGTTTGCTGCCTTATTCCTTTTATCGATTGATTTTAAGAGGAAATGACAAGTGAGTGGGACTTTAGTGTATGATTCTCACGCTAGTTTTAATGTTATGCTTAAATTCAGTTCTATGAATTTTTAAGCACATTTTGAATGCATAAATACTCTCTTAGGACTGTTAGATTTGATAAGAAAGCAATAAGACAGGCCAAATCAACGTTGGTGCCTTGGTCTTGTTTTGGGACCCTCGTTGAAACTGAAAACAAAACTCATACTGCTCAAATATCTCTCATAACAGCACTGCTTTGTTTTGAACTGTCATTTTGAACTAAGCATGCTGCTAAATCGTTCACCTTACATCTTGCCTAGGCTACTGTAGACTATCTGAAATGAGATGTAGGCCTACCTGCGTCTAGCTAACCAAACCATGGCAAAGATGAATTACAATCATAAACCCCGATTTTAGTCAGTAGCCTATGCCTATTAAAATGACAAGTCAGTCTTGCAAATCAGCCATTTATAATGGTTTGTAGTCTGGCACATAATAAAGACAATTGCCAGAAATTAGCCTAACATTTGTTTTTTTAAGTTTGTCCAAGTGTTTCTTGCACAGAGATTAGGATCCTCTGTGGTCCCTGTACTTTTTGGCCAATAACAAGTAAAAGGGTCGTTCCTCGTTTTATTTGATTTTGAATCAAATCGAACAACACACGGTTTTGTATTTCGTTTTTGTCTAAAGGAAATATTAAATAACGAGAAACTGAATAATGATTTGATTATTCAAATGTGTTTCTTATTGGTTCTGGTTCAGCCCATGCACAGCAAGTTTTGGCCAATTAATAGTCGTGGCTTCCTGACAACACAGAAAATGATAAATGGGTAGTTTTTCATGTTTATCTGCATATGTAATCGAATAAACAGAAACAATGTTTTTTTGTTACTCCAATTATTTGCTGATTGACAGTCTGTAGAGGGTCATGTGCCCAGTCCAAATTGTCCTAGGTCAGTGAGACAGCCACTGCCACAACTTTTACAACTGTAAGCACTTTAACCTGTAATCTATATAATTGTGGATAGGCTCGACTCCAACACCATCATTAAGTTTGCAGATGACAACAGTGGTAGGCCTGATCACGGACAACGACGAGACCGCCTATAGGGAGGAGGTCAGAGACATGGCAGTGTGGTGCCAGGACAACAACCTCTCCCTCAACGTAATCTAAACGAAGGAGATGATTGTGGACTACAGGAAAAGGAGGAGAACCGAGCACGCCCCCATTCTCAATGACAGGGCTGCAGTGGAGCAGGTTCTGTGGCCAATCAGATACACAGCACTTGGTTATTTTTATTTATATTTTGCGTTGCATTGGCCCCAATTGTCAAGTGGCCCACCTGGAAAACTCCTGGTGCTCCAGATGGCCAGTCTGTCATTGAGTTCAAGTGACTCTCTCACTGACCTAGGCCAATTTGGACTAACCTCTACATTGAGTGTCAATCATCAAATAATTGTAATGCGAAACTTTTTTTTTTAAATGTATAACGTTTGTTTATTTGATTACATATGCAGATTAAAAACATGAAGACCCATTTATAATTTTCTGTGTTGTCAGGAAGCCACGACTATTAATTGGCCAAAACGTAAGGTGCACGGGTCGAACCAGAACCAATATTTAAAAACACTACATTTTAATAATCAAATAATTATTCAGTTACTTCTTATTTAATATTTACTTTAGACAGTAAAAACAAAACCATTTTTTGTTTGATTTCAGATTCAAAATCAAATAAACGAGGAATGACCCTTTACGTGTTTTACCCTTTCATCTAATAGGAAATATGAATTCGACAAAAAGTACACCGTTTCCAACTTTCACCATTTATACGCTCCAGACAGATTAATCTATAGTTATGCACATGCGCAAAGGGGATTTATTAATAATCATGGCAATCAAACGAGTTAAAACGACATCCATTGATGGAAAATGATCTGGCGGGTTTAATAAAGGCGAATTATCTTTTCTCATGCGATGTGTTAAAATATCTTTATTACATTACGTTCGCTCGCACTAATTATTATTTTGATAAAACTAATTTAGCTTCTTACGTCGTTACGGCGATATTTCTTAATTATCTCGACAACGTTATGGGGAAAGGATAAAAGTGACAACTGGTCTCTAGCTGCGCAAGAAAAATGTCGGGCTGTTTTTTCAGGCCTTGCCGGTGTGTTTGTGTGGTCATTAGTCTGGACATTTTAGCTCCACCTGGCAACACTAGAAAGGATCACACTGCACAATTGTTTACAAAGGTTGTAGAGTAGACGCTAGGCTAAGCACACAGAGGTTTCAACCAACGTTTATTTGATAAAACAATCAGCTAGACTTTCATGACCATCGCCAATATGTCCAAACTACAGTTGTTTAATGTGTTTGTCACTAAGAGTTTTGTCGGCAGCTGCTGTGGAGATATTCGGGGCCGTAGAGAAGACTATAGCAGAGTATCAGGAAGAAATCTGCCGTTCAGCAGAGGAGAACGAGCGTCTACGGAGGCTATTGGACATAGTTAGCAAATCAGAGATAACGTTACACAGAGCAGGTTGGTAGTGAGCTACAGTTGTTGTCACGAAGATATTTGATTTGTAGATTAACTTTACTAGACTAGAGAATTAATGTGGCATGTTGTAATATGCGCACCCTGAACGCAACTTTGATTCGCCAGCATGCTTTCTTAAATTCAGGGGAGAACCGACTGCCCCATTTCGCTTTGTCATTATGGGTTATTGTGTGTAGATTGGACAACCATTAATTTGATGAATTTTAGAGTAAGGCTTTCTGTAATGGAATACAAAATGTGGACAAAGTGAAGGGGTCTGAATACTTTCCGATTGCACTGTATGTGTCCTCAAAGAAGGAAGACAGGCGGGAGGAGGCGAGATCAGGTGGAACCATTCTAGCCAATGAGAGGGCAGATAAGGCATGTGAACAACGGACCTTAGAGATAGACTCACCTTTGTTTCTGTGCCATTTATAGCGTATGTGACAGAATGTATCTGCGCCATCAAGGCTATCTCCGTTTTAAAGTAGTCAATTTTTCTTGTTCTTCTTCATTGGCTGATTGCTCCCACTCATATGAACCCGCACCCAGTTGACTACTTTGCCATTGAGGGCTTCCACCATTTTAATCACCATACTAAAAAGTCATATCCATCTCTATGACAACAGCTACAACTCCGATGTAGTCGTTTCGACACTCTCATTGACCTTACACACATTCCTCACTTCGTGGGATTATTTTGGTGGACAGATTTTGGGCAGAGTAAAACCTCTCGCTTCGCCTCTTCCTCTCTGGCCCAATTTTGCAGTCCGTTGCGCCGGATGTCATTAATTTCAATAGGGACCGTCCGAATTGCAGCAGCATCTTTATGGGATCAATATCAAATGTATTCACAAATGTAAATCACTATCCACAAATGCAATTCACTATCCAAAAACAAACACCTTTTGATTTGAATTTGTAAATCGATATATTGCATTATAATGTTTTTATAACTTCAGATATGCAGATAATTTCCAAGGGCCTTAAGTAAAATGACTGCCATAAGGTTTTGCACATATGCACAAAAAGTTATCATGCGTAGAAAGCGATTTGTAGTCATAGACAAAAAGTTATCACGCGTAGAAAGCGATTTGTAGTCCTAGAAGAAAAAAAACTTGTATTTTCTTGTAGTCAAATGTGCAAGTGACTCATTCCTACGTCTTACATCTGTGTTCGTGTCCCTGGGCTTTTGAAAGGGATTGATGATTATATAATAAAATTAATGAAAACGTGGCCATTTTAAGATGTATATTTAAAAAACGACGTGTTTGTGGATGAATTTACTTTCATTAAGTTTTTGCGATGACGACCTTTAAAAAAAAATGGGCTACTTGTCAAGTCACTTGTTCATTTATATACATAAAGTCATTGGTTGAATCACATGCTGTAACTTATATCGGTGCATTCTAATAAACTAATCATTACAAAACTGAGGCCTTTCAATTAATTAATTACAAGTACATTAATAAGATTAAAGGTCAAAATATTGATTTAATATTTTTTCCCTCCAGACTTCCAGCTACTCACTCCCTCTGTTTCCCCTGAGCAGCAGAACTGTGAGCAGGAGTGGAGCCCCAGTCTGGGACAGGAGGACCCAGAACCCACAGAGATTAAAGAGGAACAACAGGATGTGTGCAAACAATGTGGCAAAAGATTCATCCAGAAGTGTCACTTGACCATCCATACAAGGACACACACAGGAGAGAATCCCTATCAGTGCAAACATGTGGCAAAATGTTTAACCATAAGGGAAACGGGAGAGAGACCATGTTTGTGCAAAGACTGTAGCAATGCCTTCAACCAGAAGATAGAATTGACATTGCATATGAGAGCTCATACTGGAGAGAGACCATATAGCTGTCCTGTATGCAGGAAAGGTTACATAGCATTAAGCTATTTAAGACTTCATCAGCATGTTCACACCGGGGAGAAACCTTACCAGTGCAATGTGACAAATGCTTTGGTTATAAACATCGCCTAACATCACATATGAGCACACTAAAGGGCTTAAATTATATTACTGCACTGAGTGTGGAAAAAGCTTTAGCCTGAAATGAATCTGAAATGAAAACAACAAATTAATACTTTGTCATTGTGAATGTCTTAATACATCCAACTTCTGAATAATTATGTTCTGTTTTCTGGCAATTGACAACATAACAAATTAAGTAGTGTGTGTGGAGGGAAAACTAACACTCAGTATTAGCTTTTTACGATTAATCTAGCTCTCACTTTCTGAGACCTACCGTCCAGGACATTGCTGGCTTCTGGAAGTCCTCACCGCTGTGTCTAACAGAGCATACACTTGGACTTCTAAACAACAGGAGTCCTTGTTCAATTGTTTAACAATGACATCCAGGATATTGTAGACCTTCAATGCAAAACAGTGTATTTTAATAAATTATTTGGTGACGTGAATATATATATATATATATTTTTTTTTTTAATGTAAATGTTTAAAAATATATTTTTGATCAAATTCACTGAGGATGGTCCTCCCCTACCTCCTCTGAGGAGCCTCCACTAGTCCATTGTTGTCCAAAGGTTGCTACCGGCCGCTAAACTAGGTGTCCAGTCCTTCCAAGCGATTGGCCTGAGGTAGGACTAGATATGTTTAAATAGTGTAATAGGGTTGTGGGGTTTTAATGAGTGTAGGATAGATGGTCGTTTTTTTTTTGTTCATGCAAAGTATAAAGGATTTATATCCCAGTCTAGTTGGTGGCGGTAATGCAACATTTATTGGATGCCAACCGCCGTTAAATCTCATCGAAGAAGAAGAAGAACGCTAGGCAGAATCAAGAGAGAGAGGATTCAACTAACATTTATTTGATAAAGCAATCAGCTAGACTTTAATAACCAGTGCTAATATGTCCAAACTACAGTTGTTGAATGTTTTTGTCACCGAGCGTTTATCGGCGGCTGCTGTGGAGATATTCGGGGCCGTAGAGAAGACTATAGCAGAGTATCAGGAAGAAATCTGCCGTTCAGCAGAGGAGAACGAGCGTCTACGCAGGCTGTTGGATTTGGTTAGCAAACCAGAGATTAAGTTACACCGAGCAGGTTTGTATCACATACAATTGTTGTAAAGACTAATAGGCTAGATTCATGTTTATTTAATGTTTTATATAACCTTTTTATCAGGCAGTCGTTCATATGCAGGGTTGCCAGGTCTAGCTGAAATTTCTAGGAGAATGACTGTCAAAACCTGCCCACAAGGCCTGAAAACTAGCCACAATTTTTTGGGGCGCAATAAGAGGAGTTGCCACGTTTATCCAATAAAACCTTTTTCCATAATGTTATCGAGCGAAGTAGGAATGAATATCGACGTAAAACGAAGTAAGAATCCAAATTTGGTTTTCCATCAAAATAATCATTCTTGCGAGCTAAAGTGATGTAATCGAGGAATTTGAACATGTCGCAAGAGAAGATTAATCGCCCTTATTAAATTCGCCAGATAATTTCCGATTAATTTATGTCCATTTGACTCGTTTGACTCCCATTTGCGCATGTGTATAACTATAGATAAATCCGACAGGAGAGTTTGAGTGATGAAAGTTGGACAGAGGATCGCAATCTCTGTGCAAGAAAAACTTGGACGAAATTCAAAAAACGAATGTTGGGCTATTTTCTGGCAATTGTGTCCATATGTGCCAGATTACAAACCGTTATAAAATGCCTATTTGCGAGATTGGCTTGTCATTTCAATAGGCGTAGGCAACTGACTAACATCTGGGTTTATGATTGCAATTCAACTTTGCCATGGTATGGTTAGCTAGATGCAGGTAGGCTGTAGCCCCTGATAGGCCTAAATCTAATTTCAGATTCAGCCAATGCAAGATGTAAGGTGAACGATATAGCAGCTTGTTTAGTTCAAATTGACAGAATAATTTATTAAAAATATAGTGAGGCGATTTCGAGGTAAGAAGTGTTTCCCAATGGCCTGCTGGAATAGGCTACTAAGGATGGTGTCGTAATTTCAATCACTGAATCAAATATTAATGATATGAACTAATATGCTTGTAAACAACAGCCAGTGTTTTTATTTTTTACCTGTAGCCTACTCTGACCGACTGTTAAATCAATCTAATGCATTCTAACAACAGCTGATCCGCATTTGCGATAGAGCTGTGAGATCACAGTTGATAACTTCCAATTTAAATAACTAAACCTGGGCATTAATAATTGCATAATAACACAAGGCTACAACAACAATAAACTGAAGTTATATGCTATTTATTAAATCCGTTTACCAGCTCCAAATAGGCTACACAAGTGGCACATCGTAATTTCAAATGTTTTTGTATTACATGGTATTTATTTTATTTAACCTTTATTTAACTAGGCAAGTCAGTTAAGAACAAATTCTTTACAATGACAGACTACACCGGCCAAACTCGGACGACGCTGGGCCAATTGTGGGCCACCCAATCATGGCCGGTTGTGATAGTCTGGATTCGAACCAGGTTGTCTGTAGTGACGCCTATGGCACTGAGATGCAGTGTCTTAGACCACTGCGCCACAATGGTAGGAGGCTACAGTAGCATAGAAATAACATTGACATTTTAGTCATTTAGCAGACGCTGTTATCCTGAGACATACAGTAGTGAGTGCAAACATTTTCATAACTGCTGCTTTGTCACACCCCCTTCCGGCCCTCCCCCTCCCCACCACTCACTCAGCAACAGCCTCCCTCACTGCCTGATAGTCAGCATTAGCAGGTCAGATTATTATTATTATATACAAATGTTTTAAAGAGAAATGCGATGGTGGCCGCAGTGCAATTTAAAAGTTGGCCAAAAACCTGCAGCCTGCAACATCGTTTTCAAAGGAGCCCAATTGGCATGGCAACTCTGTTCATGTGAAGGTTCTGTTCATATGTTAAAGGGAGAGGCTATACAGACACGCCTGGTTCCCATATGTTAAAGGGGAGAGGCTATACAGACACGCCTGGTTCCCATATGTTAAAGGGAGAGGCTATACAGACACGCCTGGTTCCCATATGTTAAAGGGAGAGGCTATACAGACACGCCTGGTTCCCAAATTGATGACGTATGTCGCACAGTTGAGCTGCAAGCCGGCAACACAACAACACAGGGCACAGTTGAGCTGCAAGCCGGCAACACAACAACACAGGGCACAGTGTTTCCTTCAGTCCTACTTTGCCGAGCACTGCTGTCCTGCAGTAGGGAGAGGGAAGTAGGTAGATAGTGTAGCCTATTGCCAATATCAGGCCAGGGTGACAGCTAAGGCACATTTATTGTAGTGAACTGCGGCAACATTAAAAAGAAATCAACAATGGTCAATTACTCCGATAAAAATGTAATGTATCTGAACAATCTTCCAAGTTTCAAATACTCGACAGGTAACGTGGGTACAGTAAGGGTGTGGCGTGAATGTAAACATATTTGATATGAATCATCTCAATCACATCAGTTGGCTTAGGTTTATTTATTTGTATAATGTTTTATTGAACCTTTATTTAACTAGGCAAGTCAGTTAAGAACAAATTCTTATTTACAATGACTGCCTACCCGGCCAAACCCACCCCTAACCCGGACGGCTGGGCCAATTGTGCGCCGCCCTATGGAACTCCCGATCACGGCCGGTTGTGATACAGCCTGGGATCGAACCCGGGTCTGTAGTGAAGCCTTAGACCGCGATGCAGTGCCTTAGACCGCTGCGCCACTCGGTCTAAGGTTGTTTGGTGACCCGTTAGAACTATCTAGCTGGGGAGGGCTGATTAGGACGACTGACTGAACCGAATCCATTCATCCCCACTCAACTCTTGCTGCACGACATACATCATCAATTTTGTACACCAGCTTAAAATACAATATTTTTGGTTATGGAAAATATATTTCACAGCATTTTAGATGGTACAATGATTCACTACGCTATATTTGCTTGTTTTGTCAGATAAACTGAAATAAGGCAAACTTAGAATTTTAGCAACCAGGAAATGGCGGAGCAATGTCTGCATAGTGCACCTTTTCATATATATTTTCTTCCCTCCAGACTTCCAGCTACTCACTCCTGCTGTTCCCCCTGAGCAGCAGAACTGTAAGCAGGAGTGGAGCCCCAGTCTGGGACAGGAGGACCCAGAACCCACACAGATTAAAGAGGAACAACAGGAGCTCAGACTCAGTCAGGAGGACTCACCTCAGCCCTCACATCTTTACCAAAACCTAACTGTGGATGACGGAGAGAGGGACACTCTACCTATCATCACAATTGAAGAGATCAAAACAGAACCTGATGGAGAGGGCTACAGAGTACCAGAACCAACCAGTGATCAGCTCCTCTCAGTTCATCCAGACTGCTCTGCTGCAGTGGAGAAACCATATTGGTGTAAACAATGTGACAAAAGCTTTACACGTAAGGGACACTTGACCGTCCATTCAAAGATACACACAGGAGAGAAATCTTATCTGTGCAAACAATGTGGCAAAAGCTTCATCCAGAAGGGTGACTTGGACAGACATACTAGGGTACACACAGGAGATAATCCATATCAGTGCAAACAATGTGGCAAAATGTTTAACCAGAAAGGAAGCTTGACCATCCATTCAAGGATACACACAGGGGTGAAACCTTATCAGTGCAAAGACTGTGACAAATCCTTCAACCAGAAGATGGAATTGGTATTACATATGAGAGTTCACACAGGGGAGAGGCCATATAATTGTCCTGTATGCAAGAAAAGTTACATGGCACTAAGCTATTTAAGACTTCATCAACGTGTTCACACTGGGGAGAAACCTTTCCAGTGCAAAGAATGTGGCAAATGCTTTGGTTATAAAGGAAGCTTGAAGTCTCATATGAGCACTCACACAAAACCTTCTGCCTGAAGTGATAACAACAAATGATTACTTGCATTGTGAATTTCTTGTTACATCCAACTTGTAAATAATTGTTATGTTCTATTTTCTGGCACTTGTGTGTGTGGAGTGAAAAACATCAGTCAGTATCAGATTTGTATGATAATTTTGGCTCTCATTTTTCGGATACCTACTGGCCAGGACAATGAGGGAATTTGACTATGCTGGCCCGGGTGAAAAGTGATTGCATCTGTTTTGAAACCGGGCTGCCTCACCACGTTTTCCCAGTCACATGACGGGCCATAGCCTGGTGCACCGCGGTTCAGCCTAATCAAACTCCCTCACTACTGTCTAGCACAGAGCACACACACTTGGACTTCTAAACAACAGGAGTTCTTATTCAATTGTTTAACAATGACATACAGGATATTTGGGCCACTATCTTCTATCTGTAGGTTAGAATATTGGAGTAGCCTTTCTTGACTATATAATGCAGCAAATATTTTGTATGTTTAATGATAATTGTTTTAGGGTGTATATCAGCTTTAATATTGCAGACAGATTGTGGCTTCCATCAATGTAATTGTCTGCATCATTTCCAATCCCCCATATATTTCTTTGCTATGTGTGTGTGTGTGTGTGTGTGTGTGTGTATATATACACACACTATCGGTCAAAAGTTTTAGAACACTCAATCATTCAAAAGTTTATCTTTATTATTTTACTATTTTCTACATTGTAGAATAATAGTGAAGACATCAAAACTATGAAATCACACATATGGAATCATTTAGTAACCAAAAAAGTGTTAAAAAAAATAAAGATATATTTAATATTTGAGATTCTTGCCTTGATGACAGCTTTGCACACTCTTGGCATTCTCTCAACCAGCTTCATGAGGTAGTCACCTGGGCCCAGATTCACAAAACACTTCTTACGCAAAAAATTAAGAAGCTTCTTAAGAAAACAAATAAGAAGTTCATAAGATAGTTCTTAAGTGCAATTCCTCAACAATATCTTAAGATTTTATGATATTCTTAGGAACTTCTCAAATATCTTCTAACTAATCTTATTAAATTGTTTGTTGCTAGGCAACCGGTGTAGCTAGCTATCTAGCTAGCATGACAATCATGTTAGCATATTTCTTACAGAGATTGCTGTTATAAAACATGTTCTTGGGTTTAAAATAATCAATACTGAAACTTTCAGGTGAAGTTTGTGAGTGAATTAAACACGTTCAATTGCTTTCATTAGCTTTTTTTGTCACTGCCCTGAGTTTAAGACTACTTTAGCTATCTTGGAATTAAGAAAATGTCCAATACCTTTATTTTCAAGAATCTTATTTCTTAACTTTTAGCTTAAGGAGAAACATAAGATATTGCGCAAGAACATTTCCAATAACCTTTTTGAGGAATAGCAACTTTGCTTAACTTTCTTCTTAAGCCTGTAGTTAAGGAAAAAATGGCATTTAAGACATTTCTTCTTAAGAAGGTTTTGTGAATCTTGGCCCTGGAGTGCATTTCAATTATCAGGTGTGCTTTCTTAAATTTAATGTGTGGAATTTATTTCCTTCTTAATGCGTTGGAGCCAATCAGTTGTGTTGTGACAAGGTAGGTATTCAGATTATAGCCCTATTTGTTAAAAGACCAAGTCCATATTATGGCAAGAACAGCTCAAATAAGCAAAGAGAAACAACAGTCCATCATTACTTTAAGACATGAAGGTCAGTCAAAATGTAACATTTCAAGTTCATTAGAGTTACCAGCCTCAGAAATTGCAGCCCAAATAAATGCTTCACAGAGTTCAAGTAACAGACACATCTCAACATCAACTGTTCAGAGGAGACTGTGTGAATCAGGCCTTCATGTTCGAATTGCAGCAAAGAAACCACTACTAAAGGACACCAATAAGAAGAAGAGACTTGCTTGGGCCAAGAAACACGAGCAATGGAATTTTGTCCTTTGGTCTGGAGTCCAAATTGGAGATTTTTGGTTCCAAGCACTGCGTCTTTGTGAGACGCGGTGTGGGTGAACGCATGATCTCTGCATGTGTATTTCCCACCGTAAACATGGAGGAGGTGGTGTTATGGTGTGGGGGTGCTTTGCTGTTGACACTATCAATGATTTATTTAGAATTCAAGGCACACTTAACCAGCATGGTTATCACAGCATTCTGCAGCGATACGCTACATGATTCCATATGTGTTATTTCATAGTTTTGATGTCTTCACTATTATTCTACAATGTAGAAAATAGTAAAAATAAAGAAAAACCCTGAAATGAGTAGGTGTTCTAGAACGTTTGACCGGTAGTGTATTTTCCTTTATTATGTTCCGCTAACCTTACCAACCCTCCCCCAATTGGAGTAAACTAATGGACACTTAAGCTTCTAATTCCAGTTTATACAATATTTACCTGTTTGTTTTTAGTCCCATCCTTCAGCTACCCTCCCATCTATCTCTGAAGACCATCCCGTTTTGATTTCTATTTGGCATATATTTTCCAACTGTGATGTTTCACAAAACTTCTGAACCTACAGTGGGGAGTATTTGATACATGCTTTGTAAGTAGGAAAACCTGCAGAATCGGCAGTGTAGAAGTCTGTAATTTTTATCATAGGTACTCTTCAACTGTGAGTGACGAAATCTAAAACAAAAATCCAGAAAATCACATTGTATGATTTTTAAGTAATTAATTTGCATTTTATTGCATGACATAAGTATTTGATACATCAGAAAAGCAGAACTTAATATTTGATACAGAAACCTTTGTTTGCAATTACAGAGATCATACGTTTCCTGTAGTTCTTGACCAGGTTTGCACACACTGCAGCAGGGATTTTGGCCCACTCCTGCATCCAGATCCTTCAGGTTTCGTGGCTGTCGCTGGGCAATACGGACTTTCAGCTCCCTCCAAAGATTTTCTATTGGGTTCAGGTCTGGAGACTGGCTAGGCCACTCCAGGACCTTGAGATGCTTCTTACGGAGCCACTCCTTAGTTGCCCTGGCTGTGTGTTTCGGGTCGTTGTCATGCTGGAAGACCCAGCCACGACCCATCTTCAATGCTCTTGCAGAGGGAAGGAGGTTGTTGGCCAAGATCTCGCGATACATGGCCCCATCCATCCTCCCCTCAATACGGTGCAGTCATCCTGTCCCCTTTGCAGAAAAGCATCCCCAAAGAATGATGTTTCCACCTCCATGCTTCACGGTTGGGATGGTGTTCTTGGGGTTGTACTCATCCTTCTTCTTCCTCCAAACACGGCGAGTGGAGTTTAGACCAAAAAGCTCTATTTTTGTCTCATCAGACCACATGACCTTCTCCCATTCCTCCTCTGGATCATCCAGATGGTCATTGGCAAACTTCAGACGGGCCTGGACATGCGCTGGCTTGAGTAGGGGGACCTTGCGTGCGCTGCAGGATTTTAATCCATGACGGCGTAGTGTGTTACTAATGGTTTTCTTTGAGACTGTGGTCCCAGCTCTCTTCAGGTCATTGACCAGGTCCTGCCGTGTAGTTCTGGGCTGATCCCTCACCTTCCTCATGATCATTGATGCCCCACGAGGTGAGATCTTGCATGGTGCCCCAGACCGAGGGAGATTGACCGTCATCTTGAACTTCTTCCATTTTCTAATAATTGCGCCAACAGTTGTTGCCTTCTTACCAAGCTGCTTGCCTATTGTCCTGTAGCCCATCCCAGCCTTGTGCAGGTCTACAATTTTATCCCTGATGTCCTTACACAGCTCTCTGGTCTTGGCCATTGTGGAGAGGTTGGAGTCTGTTTGATTGAGTGTGTGGACAGGTGTCTTTTATACAGGTAACAAGTTCAAACAGGTGCAGTTAATACAGGTAATGAGTGGAGAACAGGAGGGCTTCTTAAAGAAAAACTAACAGGTCTGTGAGAGCCGGAATTCTTACTGGTTGGTAGGTGATCAAATACTTATGTCATGCAATAAAATGCAAATTAATTATTAAAAAAATCATACAATGTGATTTTCTGGATTTTTGTTTTAGATTCCGTCTCTCACAGTTGAAGTGTACCTATGATAAAAATGACAGACCTCTACATGCTTTGTAAGTAGGAAAACCTGCAAAATCGGCAGTGTATCAAATACTTGTTCTCCCCACTGTATATACATTTTACAGACACAGTATATTTTACATTAGTTATCTTGTTATTTTTAGTTCCACCCTTCAGCTCCACTCAACCCTCTGAAGACCATCCGGTTTCTATTTATATTTACCATATATATATATATACTGTGATGTTTCACAAACGTTCTGCACCTTACTATTCTTGTAGTTTCTAAACATTGTAAATTAAAAATAAACGTTTTTGCTAAGACTATTATTATATTATTGATCAATTGACTATGACTTTTCAAATCACCCAGCAGTGCTATATGCAGAGTTAGCTCCAGGTAAATGTTGCAATTCTTCAGCCATTCTTGAACAAGCTACATATGGACGGTACCAAAACAAATGATCTAATGATTCTGTCTCTTCGCAGCAAAATCTGCAGAGCTTGGATGATTACATTCTATTGGTAATCATAATATTTGTTGTAATGTTTGTTCTGTCTTTTCTGAAGGATTAAAGTGAAATTGCAACCAACTTTCTATGTCCTGTTTTAAAAATAGTGATATTTTGGAGCTGATTTCATTTTCAAATAACTGAAAGTGAGAGGTTGTAATCTGAATGAAGTTTAACCTTTGTATGACTGACACCTTTAGTGAGAGGTCTAATGCTTTAATATTTAATATTTTCTGCCCTCCAAGTTCATAGTCATTATATAAAATAGGCCCGTTTATTTTTGTCTGGTTTATCGTTCCAAATAAAATTAATAAAATATTTTTTGCTAATATCATTTTTAAAACAAGTCGCTAGGTGTAGGCCATAAACAAATAACTAAACTGGGATATGACTAAGAGTTAATGAGGGTGATCTTTCCACAAATAGACAGGTATTTTCCTTTCCGTGGTTGCAAGATACCTTTGTTTTTAAGCCCTGGATTTCTAATCCCTTGGTTTTATTGTTGGATCTGATTTTAATAGCCATAATAAATAGATATGCCAATAGTGGACAACCTTGTTTTACTCCTCTTGACAGTTTAATACTTTCTGAGAAGTAGCCATTATTTACCATTTTACAAGTAAGGTTACTATACATAACTTTCACCCATTGAATAAGAGATTCTTCCAAATTGAAATATTCCAGGCATTTATATAAACATTCCAGTCATACTTTATCAAAAGCCTTTTCAAAGTCAGCTATGAATACCAGGCCTGGTTTCCCAGCTTGTTCATAGTGTTCTGTTGTTTCAAGTACCTGTTTTATATTATATCCAATGTATCGTCCATCATTAGGATGAGTAATTTCCGACAATAGCTTTTTAATTATATTTGCTATGCATTTTGCTTGAATTTTTGCATCACAACACTGAAGTGTAAGGGGCCTCCACATTTTTTAAATGGACTAGATCTCTATATTACCACTTGGGTCCTGTTTCACTTATAATGAAATCAGACCTTGTTGAGTATCTGATAATCTACCATTTTTATAGGAGTGGTTAAAACATGCAAATAACGGTCACCGGGGGCACACTGCCTGCCATCCAGGATATCTACAGCAACCAATGTCACAGGAAGGCCAAAAAGATCATCAAGGACATCAACCACCCGAGCCACGGCCTGTTCACCCCGCTATCTCAGGCCATCAGACTGTTAAATAGCTATCACTAGCCAGCTACCACCCAGTTACGCAATCCTGCATCTTAGAGGCTGCTGCCCTATATACCTAGACATTGAATCACTGGCCAATTTAATAATGGAACACTAGTCACTTTAATAATGTTTACATACTGCTTTACTAATTTCATATGTATATACTGTATTCTACTGTATTTTAGTCAATGCCACTCCGACATCCTAATATTTATATATTTCTTGTGTGTATTGTTGTGAATTGTTAGATATTACTGCACCGTTGAGCTAGGAACACAAGCGTTTCGCTACACCCGCAATAACATCTGCTAAGTATGTGTATGTGACCAATACAATTTGATATGTCACTCGATACAAAACATGGATGTAGAATCTTTATGAATTTTCACTGCCAAGAACAGGTTCGTTTAAAAATCTTGGAGCATTGCTGGAACGCCCAGTAATGGACATAAAAAATAACCATGATTCATAACCATCATCAAACTACAGTTGTTGAATGTGTTCTTGGTAGTGATGCGGCTGACCCCCTTAAAAAGCTGCCGCCGCACTACTTCAGCCTGGTGTCCTTTTTCAAGGCGCCGTAGATCAACGACAAAGAGGATTTGAGTTATCCAATAGCGCACGTAACCGTGGTTACTTGCGTAACCTTCATTATGTAGCACTATATTGGATCACACCAATATGGTATCACAATACCAGATTAAATCGGTGACCTAAGTAAGGACCAGACAGAGAGCAAAGTCCCATATGACTGAGCTCACGGGCAGTCATAGTTGCTGTGTACCTCCGTCCCCACTCACCCAACACAGCTGTCCCGACCTCATTGGCGGGGTTAACATTGACTCGATAGTACCTAGAAAAGGTTCTATACGATGCCCAACTGGCCGAGGCGAAAATGTAATTGAGGGAAACTTAGAGCAGGGCCCACGATGTAGCTACTCCTCTAGTAGTAATAGTGTCCACAATCCAATGTGAGACTCTTTGTATCTCTAAGTATAGCAAACAAATAGCAAATCAGACTGTTGTATTGCCTGTGTCTGTATAATGTAAGTGTCCAAATCCCTGGGCAGGCACAGCACACGCTTGGGGAAACCACCCATCTCACCCACAGCCAGGGAGGCTTGTTCTGTTACAGCCTTACTCTAAAGTGGATTAAATTATTGTTTTCCTCATCAATCTACACAAATACCCCATGATGACGACGCAAAAACTTTTTTTTATGTTTACAACATAAATAACTTATTTAAGTATTTAGACCCTTTGCTATGACCCTCGAAATTGAGCTCCGGTGCATCCTGTTTCCATTGGTCGCCCTTGAGAGGTTTCTAAAACTTGATTGGAGTCCAGCTGTGGTAAATTAAAATTCAATTAAATCCAGGCTGTATCACAACAGGCAGTGATTGGAAGTCCCATAGGGCAGTGCACAATTGGCCTAGCGTCGTCTGGGTTTGGCCGGTGTAGGCCGTCATTGTAAATAAGAATTTGTTCTTTACTTTCCTAGTTAAATAAAGGTTAAAAAATAAAAAAAATAAACATTTATTGGAGATGCATGAAACTGGCTCTCATGAGGACCGCCACAGGAAAGGAAGACCCAGAGTTACCTCTGCTGCAGATGATAGGTTTATTAGTTAACTGCACCTCATATTGCAGCCCAAATAAATGAGCTTTGCTGGTGACAATGTCTGTGATTTATTTAGAATTCAAGGCACACTTAACCAGCATGGCTACCACAGCATTCTGCAGCGATACGCCATCCCATCTGGTTTGCGCTTAGTGGGACTATCATTTGTTTTTCAACAGGACAATGACCCAAAACACACCTCCAGGCAGTGTAAAGGCTATTTGACCAAGAAGGAGAGTGATGGAGTGCTGCGTCAGATGACCTGGCCTCCACAATCACCCGACCTCAACCCAATTGAGATGGTTTGGGATGAGTTGGACCGCAGAGTGAAGGAAAAGCAGCCAACAAGTGCTCAGCAAAAATGGCAACTCCTTCAAGACAGTTGGAAAAGCATTCCAGGTGAAGCTGGTTGAGAGAATGCCAAGAGTGTGCAAAGCTGTCATCAAGGCAAAGGGTGGCTACTTTGAAGAATATAAAATATATATTTGATTAGTTTAACACTTTTTGGGTTACTGCATGATTCCATATGTGTTATTTCATAGTTTTGATGTATTGACTATTATTCTACAATGTAGAAAATAGTAAAAATAAAGAAAAACCCTTCAATGGGTAGGTGTGTCCAAACTTTTGACTGGTACTGTATATATATTTACCCCACAAAAATGAAACACGAATTAGCTACTAATGTGGCTTTCAGAAATAACTACAATTCCCTATGGAAAAAAATGAATGGTATAAAAACGATTGGAACCATTTCCCTGTTTGACCACTAGGTTTTATGGGTATTGTGATACCTCCGCTGTGGGGCTCTATTGCAACTTTAATTAGAAGGTACAAAAAAAAAAGGCCAAGGCATGAACAAAACGGTGTCTTGGGACGCACATTGAAACTGCTTAGTCCAGCTAATGTGGCTCAAAGATCTAGTTGTACCATAACATAACATATTTTTGGAATATACTGACTGACAACCGTTAGAAATCTAAGATCAATTTGGTGTAAGGGTTGGATCCAATAACTGGTTTTCCATTAAATGCTCAAAGACAGCAGGTGGCGCTAATGTAGTGAAATCTTCTTATTCCACCGACCAGCTTTTGTGAAAGAACACCGTCAATTATTGTTCCAAGGTTTCTGCACAGAATCAGAGGTTTCTTTGATAAAAACGAACAGCTACAGTTTCATAACCATTGCCAATATGTCCAAACTACAGCTGTTGAATGTATTCGTCACCGAGCGTTTATCGGCGGCTGCTGTGGAGATATTCGGGGTCGTGGAGAAGACTATAGCAGAGTATCAGGAAGTAATCTGCCGTTCAGCAGAGGAGAACGAGCGTCTACGGAGGCTGTTGGACATGGCTACCAAAACAGAGATTACGTTACACAGAGCAGGTTTGTAGTGAAATATAGTTTTACGAGATTTTACTTTTAGACTAGATTCATGTGGCACGTTGTGATATGCCAAAGGGGACGAGAAGGGTGTAGCGTCAACCCAATATGGCGACTGGATTAAGGGCGAGTGGAAAGGAGTGGGTGTGTCAAAAGCGCTCTGATACGTTAGACGATTTTGATTGGTGTGCATTTTTTACAATGTAACTCAACTACTTTACATTGATCTACTGTACCGCAAGAGTTTGGATTTGTGTTTTTAAGCCAGAGGATGAGTGAGGATTGGTGGAAAAAGTACTAAATTGTCATAGATGAGTAAAAGGAAAGATACCTAGAAAATGACTAAAGTAAAAGTGAAAATCACCTATTAAAATACTACTTGAGCAAAAGTCTAAAAGTATTTGGTTTTAAAGAGGGACCCCCCTTTAAGCAAATGAGAAGTAATTCTGACTTCAAAATGCTAACAGTATAATTAATACATTTCATATATGCTATCACTAAAATAGTAATTTGGTTGTGTTCATGATGGTATTAGGTAAAACATATTTGGTAACATTAGAAAACCAGTTCGCAGGTCGCAGTTGCAAATGAGAACTTGTTCTCAACTGACCTACCTGGTTAAATAAAGGTGAAAAAAAAAAAAAAAAAAAACGACTCCAGGGAGGAGTAATTGTGACAGGTTAGGAACCAACATGATAGTCAGTGTTTTCTAGGGGACCCTATAATCTTTCTCTTAGCTACTTCATGCATATTCAAACTTTGCCTATTCCTCTTTGATTTAAAAGATACTGTTGCACAAACAACATTCTGCTGTAGTGCAGACAAAATAGAGGCCTTACAAACATCATTACAGATATTGTATTAAGATAAGTCAATATTGATTTAATATTTGTTTCCCTTCAGACATCCAGCTACTCACTCCCTCTGTTCCATGTGAGCAGCAGAACTGTGAGCAGGAGTGGAGCCCCAGTCTGGGACAGGAGGACCCAGAACCCACAGAGATTAAAGAGGAACAACAGGAGCTCAGACTCAGTCAGGAGGACTCACCTCAGCCCTCACATCTTTACCAAAACCTAACTGTGGATGACGGAGAGAGGGACACTCTACCTATCATCACAACTGAAGAGATCAAATCAGAACCTGATGGAGAGGGCTACAGAGTACCAGAATCAACCAGTGATCAGACCCTCTCTGTTCATCCAGACTGCTCTGCTGCAGTGGAGAAACCATATTGGTGTAAACAATGTGGTAACAGCTTCACACGTAAGGGACACTTGACCATCCATTCAAGGACACACACAGGAGAGAATCCCTATCAGTGCAAACAATGTGGCAAAAGGTTTAACCAGAAGAGCAACTTGACAATCCATACAAGGGTACACACAGGAGAGAATCCCTATCAGTGCAAACAATGTGGCAAAAGATTTAACCAGAAGGGACACTTGACTGTCCATTCAAGGATACACACAGGGGAGAGACCATATCAGTGCAAAGACTGTGACAAAGCCTTCAACCAGAAGATAGAATTGACATTGCATATGAGAGCACATACGGGGGAGAGACCATATATCTGTCCTGTATGCAAGAAAGGTTACATCGCATTAAGCTATTTAAGACTTCATCGGCGTGTTCACAAAGGGGAGAAACCTTACCAGTGCAAATAATGTGGCAAATGCTTTGGTTATAAAGGAAGTTTGAAGGAAGCTCACACAAAAACAACAGAATTACTCGCTTTGTGAATTTCTTGTTACATCCAACATAAATAATTATGTTAAATTAACAGTACTGTTAATTTCAAATGGAACACTGCGTTTGTCTTACAGCATTGCGTTGCAGAGGCAGTTACAGTGCGTTCTGTGTGGTGCATCAAATTGTATGTGTAGATGGTTTGTAGGAAATGGTAGCAGAAGGTGAAAGTTGAACTTTTATTGCACACATATCCAAATGATAGTGAGTACCATTTTGCCCAACGATGCTGTAGGTATGTTCGAGGCGTTATAAACTTTGTGGGCGCACTATACAGAAATCGCGCCGCCATTTATTGGTTGCTAAAATATTAAATTGGTTGCTTAATTTCAGTGTATGTGACAAAACAATCAAGTATAGTCATTGTACCATCTAAACTGCTGTGAAATATTTTCCATCACCAAAAACATTGGATTTTCAGCTCTAACTAACATTTGTAAGTGAATTTGGTTGTGTCGCCCAAAAAGTTACATAACTTTTTTACCTTTATTTAACTAGGCAATTAGTATTTACAATGACGGCCAAACCTGGACGACGCTGGGCCAATTGTGCACCGCCCTATGGGACTCCCAATCACATCCGGATGTGATACAGCCTGGATCTGAACCAGGGACTGTAGTGACGCCTCTTGCACTGAGATGCAGTGCCTTCGACCACTGCGGTACTCGGGAGCCCATTCATGAATTGGACAGTACTAAAAGACAAGGTAAAGGCATACAAATAAACTGTGTTTTGTCTGGTTGGGACCCATATTGAAAATGATGGAAAAACTCATATTGGTCCAGGTAATGTGGCTCAAAGATCTCGTTGTACCCTAACAGAAAATATTTTGGAAGATGTTGACTGAAAACAGTTAGACATTTGTTGTGGGGGTTGGAGCTGATTACTGGTTTTCAATTAAATGCTCCAATACAGCAGGTGGCGCTATTGTAATGCGGTATACACCGTCCATTGTTCAAAGGTCGCTATCTGCCGGTACGCAGAATCAGGGAGAGAGGTTTCAACCAACATTTATTTAATAAAACGAACAGCGAACAACTTAATAATCATTGCCAATATGTCCAAACTACAGTTGTTGAATGTTTTTGTCACCGAGCGTTTATCGGCGGCTGCTGTGGAGATATTCGGGGCCGTAGAGAAGACTATAGCAGAGTATCGGGAAGAAATCTGCCGTTCAGCGGAGGAGAACGAGCGTCTACGGAGGCTGTTGGACATAGTTAGCAAACCAGAGATTAAGTTACACCGAGCAGGTTTGTAGCGAAATACAGTTGTTATAACTAGATCTCACATGTAGACTAATAAACTAGATTAATGTGGCACATTGTGATATGCCAAAGGGGAGAAGCTAAACGGACAAGCCTTGTGCCACAATTGATGACGTATGTCGCGCAGTTGAGAGTCGAATGGATTCGGTTCAGTCAGTCGTCCTGGTGAGACTAGTTTATGCTGGATAGCTGTCAATAACCGCATTGCTGTAGTTAAAACGTGTAAAATAAAGTAATGTTTATTTCGATGGGCGAGGGAGAAATAACTTGTAGTATTGGTCATCATTTTAGGTATCACCGTGACCTGCCAATTAGCTAACGTAACGACAAACTCGATCCGTTGGAATACTGCGTTGAGTGATTATTTCAAAGAGCGCTGGGACACATTTTAATATTAAAACAAGTATCTCATACATCGAGTCCGCTGTGCTGCAGTTAATTTCGTCTTTGACTTAAGTAAAATATCTTAGTGTAGTAAATAGAACTCAGTGCATTCGGAAAGTAGTCCCCTTTCCACATTTTGTTACGTTACAGCCTTATTCTGAAATGTATTACATTCTTTCCCCCCTCAATCTACACACAATACGACATAATGACGAAGCGAAAATAGGTTTTTATTTTACAATTTAATCAATTTTAGAATTTGGCTGTAACGTAATAGGAAAAAGTCAAGGGGTCTGAATACTTTCATAATGCACTGTACTGTACCATCGTTTACTGCCTGAATTATTGGGATCATATGGTTACCACCAGTGTGTTTGGAATACATTGAGCTCGTAAACAAAAACAGACCATGGGACGTCTTTTCATACAGATATGTATTTGTCAAAGGTCTGTGTAAACTATGCGATTATATTGGAGACAGGTTTATAGCAGTGAATGTCATCCAATTGTTTACTGTTATAGTGTTTCCAAGTAGCAGCCATATCAGCCAGGGAAACTAATTGATAGAACATTCAGATTTTTCTAGCAGACTGTGGCGCTCTTTACCTGAATTGTTAGGATTTTCTTGTGATCACAACAAAACTACTTATTTTACTAAACTAGAGATTTAAATAATTGGTATTTCTTTAAAAAGATGGGCCTGATTGACACGGACTGTTTCCTCACCTCATTTTCCTGGTGGTTATCCATGGTTGTTGGTTACTCAGATAAAAACGGAATGAATTTTAACAAACTCCCAAGTTCCAACTTCGGCAGACAAGTTTCAAATTCTCCACATTAAGCAGCTCAATCACATCACGTGAAGGGGAAGGAGTTCCTATAGATAGCTGGAGAGGGCTGGTTACGATGACTGATTTAACAGAATCTGTTCGTCGCCACTCAACTCTCTCTGCGCGACATACGTCATCAATTTTGGGCACCAGGCGCGTCCGTATAGCCTCTCCCATGCCAAAGAGCTTTGTCTCTTCCTCGGTCCTCAATAGTTACCACAGCCACAAACCCTGCCTATTTAAAAAATGTATCTTAAAATTTGAAACCTAACCTTTAAATTAAGATTTTCGTTTTCATGAATTTTTACGATGTTGACTTTATTGTTGTGGTAACTAGTGGAAACCTTCTTCCTCACTGGCTATGCACACCCTTGAACGCAACTATGGTTTTAGTCATTTAGCAGACGAAATGAAATATATTTTTGTAGGTCAGGAGTGCTCATTTGCCTTTTTTGTGCTGTAGTGTAGACTAGTCAACAAAATAGTATTCTTTTTTAGCACATTCCAAACAAAATTACAGATTGTATCAAGATAATAAGTCAAAATATGTATAGAATATATTTTTTTCCCTCCAGACTTCCAGCTACTCACTCCCTCTGTTCCCTGTGAGCAGCAGAACTGTGAGCAGGAGTGGAGCCCCAGTCTGGGACAGGAGGACCCAGAACCCACACAGATTAAAGAGGAACAACAGGAGCTCAGACTCAGTCAGGAGGACTCACCTCAGCCCTCACATCTTTACCAAAACCTAACTGTGGATGACGGAGAGAGGGACACTCTACCTATCATCACAACTGAAGAGATCAAATCAGAACCTGATGGAGAGGGCTACAGAGTACCAGAACCAACCAGTGATCAGCCCCTCTCTGTTCATCCAGACTGCTCTGCTGCAGTGGAGAAACCATATTGGTGTAAACAATGTGGCAAAAGCTTTACACGTAAGGGACACTTGACCATCCATTCAAGGACACACACAGGAGAGTATCCCTATCAGTGCAAACAATGTGGCAAAAGGTTTAACCAGAAGAACAACTTCACAATCCATACAAGGGTACACACAGGAGAGAACCCATATCAGTGCAAACAATGTGGAAAAAGGTGTATGCATAAGGGTGAGTTGAACAGACATACAAGGGTACACACAGGAGAGAACCCATATCAGTGCAAACAATGTGGAAAAGGGTTTAGCCAGAAGGGAAACTTGACTGTCCATTCAAGGATACACACAGGAGAGAGACCATATCAGTGCAAAGACTGTGATAAAGCCTTCAGCCAGAAAATAGAATTGACATTGCATATGACAGCTCATACCGGGGAGAGACCATATAGCTGTGCTGTATGCAGGAAAAGTTACATCACATTAAGCTATTTAAGATGTCATCAGCGTGTTCACACAGGGGAGAAACCTTTCCAGTGCAAAGAATGTGGCAAATGCTTTGGTTATAAACATCGCCTAACGTCACATATGAGCACTCATACTAAAGGGCTTAAATGATGTTACTCCACTGAGTGCTGCAAAAGCTTTTGCCTGAAATGAATTGTGAATAATTGTTATGCAAGGACGGTTTTCCTAGCCACCGTGCTTCTACATCTGCATTGCTTGGTGTTTTAGGCTAGATTTCTGTATAGCACTTTGACATCGGCTGATGTAGAAAGGGCTTTATAAATACATTTGATTGATTATGTTCTGTTCTCTGGCAGTTGACAACAGAACAAATTGTGTAATGTGTGTGTAGGGGAAAGCATCAGTCAGTATCAGATTTGTTAGCTGAATCTAACTCTCAGTTTCAGGGACCTACCCTCCAGGACACTGCTGGCTTCAGGTTTTTAGAATCTTTAGCAACTTTATTATGAATAAATATCACATTTACATAAGTATTCAGACCCTGTACTCAGTACTTTGTTGAAGCACCTTAGGCAGCGATTACAGCGTTGAGTCTTCTTAGGTATGAAGCTACAAGCTTAGCACACCTGTATTTGGGGAGTTTCTCCCATTCTTCTCTGCAGATCCTCTCAAGCTCTGTCAGGTTGGATGAGGAGTGTTGCTGCACAGCTATTTTCAGGTCTCTCCAGAGATGTTTGATCGGGTTCAAGTCCGGGCTCTGGCTGGGCCACTCAAGGACATTCAGAGACTTGTCCCGAAGCCACTCCTGTGTTGTCTTGGCTGTGTGCTTAGGGTCTTTGTCCTGTTGGAAGGTGAACCTTCGCCCCAGTCTGAGGTCCCGCTCTGGAGCAGGTTTTCATCAAGGATCGCTCTGTACTTTGCTCCGTTAATCTTTCCCTCGATCCTGACTAGTCTCCCAGTCCCTGCCTCTGAAAAACGTCCCCACAGCATGATTCTGCCACCACTATGCTCCACCGTAGGGATGGTGCCAGGTTTCCTCCAGATGTGACGGTTGGCATTCAGGCCAAAGAGTTCAATCTTGGTTTCATCAGACCAGAGAATCTTGTTTCTCATGGTCTGAGAGTCTTTAGGTGCCTTTTGGCAAACTCCAAGCGGGCTGTCATGTGCCTTTTACTGAGGAGTGGCTTCCGTCTGGCCACATAAAGGCCTGATTGACAGAGATGGTTGTCCTTCTGGAAGGTTCTCCCATCTCCACAGAGGAACTCTGGAGCTCTGTCTCCGATGGTCAGTCGGTGACCAACCCTTTCTCCCCCAATTGCTCAGTTTGGCCGGGCGGCCAGCTCTAGGAAGAGTCTTGGTAGTTCCAAACTTCTTCCATTTTAGAATGATTGAGGCCACTGTGTTCTTGGGGACCTTCAATGTTGCAGACATTTTTTGGTACCCTTCCCCAGACCTGTGCCTCTACACAATCCTGTCTCGGAGCTCTACGGACAATTCCTTCGACCTCATGGCTTGGTTTTTGCTCTGACATGCACTGTCAACGGTGGGACCTTATATAGACGTGTGTGCCTTTCCAAATCATGTCCAATCAATTGAATTTACCACAGGTGGATTCCAATCAAGTTGTAGAAACATCTCTAGGATGATCAATGGAAACAGGATACACTTGAGCTCAATTTCAAGTCTCATAGCAAAGGTTCTGAATACTTATGTCTGTCCTTCCCCAGACCTGTGCCTCTACACAATCCTGTCTCGGAGCTCTACGGACAATTCCTTCGACCTCATGGCTTGGTTTTTGCTCTGACATGCACTGTCAACGGTGGGACCTTATATAGACGTGTGTGCCTTTCCAAATCATGTCCAATCAATTGAATTTACCACAGGTGGATTCCAATCAAGTTGTAGAAACATCTCTAGGATGATCAATGGAAACAGGATACACTTGAGCTCAATTTCAAGTCTCATAGCAAAGGTTCTGAATACTTATGTAAATAAGGTATTTCTGTTTTTTATACATTTGCTAACATTTCTAAAAAACTGCTTTCGCTTTGTCATTGTGTGTAGATTAATGAGGATTGTTATTTATTGAATCCATTTTAGAATAATGCTGTAACTTAAAAGAAAATGTGGAAAAAGTCAAGGGGTCTGAATACTTTCTGAAGGCACCGTATAGAAGCTATCCTGTATGCAGGAAAAGTTACATCGCATTAAGGTACACTACAGGACCAAAAGAATGTGGACATTAATATTGAATTGGTCCCCCCTTTGCTGCTATGGGACAAAACTTATTGTGGAAGGCTACCTGAAACATTTGACCCAAGTTAAATAATTTAAAGGCAATGCTACCAAATACTAATTGAGTGTATGTATACTTCTGACACACTGGGAATGTGATAAAATAAATAAAAGCTGAAATAAATCATTCTCTCTACTATTATTCTGACATTTCACATTCTTAAAATAAAGTGGTGATCCTAACTGACCTAAGACAGGACATTTTTACTATGATTAAATGTCAGGAATTGTGAATAACTGAGTTTTAATGTATTTGGCTAAACTTCCTACTTCAACTGTATGTAGTGATGTAATAATGGTATTCTGTTTTATTTGTGATGTAAGTACCTTAATTTTCCTTGGCAGCAGCTAATGGGGATCCCTAATAAATGCAAATGCAAACAACTATGGAAGATATTTTCACTTATCTCATTGACTTCTCAAACCCCAAACCCCGGCTTGGTCTGTTTCACAAGCGTCCCGGAAGTCTCGAGATGTTGCGCCTCTGTAGGTGTGTTAGAGACGTTATAAACTTTGTGGGTGCACTATGCAGATATCGCTCCGCCATTTCCTGGATGCTAAAATTCTAATAGTTAGCCTAATTTTATTTTGTGACAAAACATGCAAGTATAGTGTAGATAATCATTGTACCATTTAAACCGCTGTGAAATATATTTTCCATAACCAAAAACATTGTATTTTCAACTGTTTGAAGCTGGTGTACAAAACCGAAATACTTAAAATATATATATATATTTCACCTTTATTTAACCATGTAGGTCAATTGAGAACAAGTTCTCATTTACAACTGAGACCTGGCCAAGACAAAGCAAAGCAGTGCGACAAAAAACATCACAGAGTTACACATGGGAAATAAACAAACTTACAGTCAATAACACAATAGAAAGTCTATATACAGAGTGTGCAAATGTAGTGCAAAATGCAGTAAGGTTAGGAAGGTGGGACAATAAATAGGCCATAATGGCGAAATAAATTACAGATTAGCATTAACACTGGAATGATGGATGTGCAAATGATGATGTGCAAATAGAGATACTGGAGTGCAAAATGAGCGGAAGTTAAAAAATAAATATGGGGAGGGGGTAGTAGGATGGGCTATTTACAGAAGGGCTATATACAGGTGCAGTGATCGATAAGCAGCTTTGACAGCTGATGCTTAAAGTTAGTGAGGGAGATAGGAACCTCTAGCTTCAAGGATTTTTGCAATTCGTTCCAGTCATTGGCAGCAGAGAACAGGAAGGAATGGCGGCCAAAGGAGGTGTTGGCTTTGGGGGTGACCAGTGAGATATACCTGCTGGAGCGCATACTACGGGTAGGTGTTCCTATGGTGACCAGCGAGCTGAGATAAGGCGGGGATTTACCTAATAAAGACTTATAGATGACCTGGAACCAGTGGGTTTGGCGACGAATATGTAGTGAGGGCCAGCCGACGAGAGAATACAGGTCGCAGTGGTGGGTAGTATATGGGGCTTTGGTAACAAAACGGATGGCACTGTTATAGACTACATCCAATTTTCTGACTAGAGTGTTGGAGGCTATTTTGTAAATGACATCGCCGAAGTAAAGGATCGGTAGGATGGTAAGTTTTACAAGGGCATGTTTGGCAGCATGAGTGAAGGAGGCTTTGTTGCGAAATAGGAAGCCGATTCTAGATTTAATTTTGGACTTGCTTTCAATGAGAATGACAGATCAATAACTAACATTTGTAAGTGAATTTGGTAGTGTTTCCCAAAAAGTTATATATTGCAAGATTAATTAGAAGGTACTAAAAGAAAAAGGCATGGGGAAAAAACGGTGTATTGTCTGGTTGGGACCCATTGAAACTGAGGGCAAAACTCATTTTGGTCCAGGTAATGTGGCTCAAAAATCTCGTTGTACCATAACAGAAAAGATTTTGGAATATGCTGACTGACAACAGTTAGAAATCTAAACTCAATTTGGTGTGGGGTTGGAGCTAATAAGTTTTTCCCATGAAGTGCTCCAATACAGCAGGTGGCGCTATTCTAACGCAGTCTTTTTTTCACAGACCACATTTAGTGAAAGGAAAACACCGTCCATTGTTCAAAGGTCGCTATCGGCCGGTACGCAGAATCATTGATAGAGGTTTCAACCAACATTTATTTAATAAAACGAACAGCTAGACTTTAATAATCATTGCCAATATGTTCAAACTACAGTTGTTGAATGTTTTTGTCACCGAGCGTTTATCGGCGGCTGCTGTGGAGATATTCGGGGCCGTAGAGAAGACTATAGCAGAGTATCGAGAAGAAATCTGCCGTTCAGCAGAGGAGAACGAGCGTCTACGGAGGCTGTTGGACATAGTTAGCAAACCAGAGATAACGTTACACAGAACAGGTTTGTAGCGAAATACAGTTGTTGTAACGAGATTTGACATGTAGACTAATAAACTAGATTCATGCGGCACGTTGTGATATGCCAAAGGGGAGAAGCTAAACGGACAAGCCTTGTGCCACAATTGATGACGTATGTCGCGCAGTTGAGAGTCGAATGGATTCGGTTCAGTCAGTCGTCCTGGTGAGACTAGTTTATGCTGGATAGCTGTCAATAACCGCATTGCTGTAGTTAAAACGTGTAAAATAAAGTAATGTTTATTTCGATGGGCGAGGGAGAAATAACTTGTAGTATTGGTCATCATTTTAGGTATCACCGTGACCTGCCAATTAGCTAACGTAACGACAAACTCGATCCGTTGGAATACTGCGTTGAGTGATTATTTCAAAGAGCGCTCCGTAAACCACGCCCCAAGCCATGAGGACGAAGGAAATGTCTGTAGAGCTCCGAGACAGGATTGTGTAGAGGCACAGGTCTGGGGAAGGGTACCAAAACATTTCTGTAGCATTGAAGGTCCCCAAGAAAACAGTGGCCTCCATCATTCTAAAATGGAAGAAGTTTGGAACCACCAAGACTCTTCCTAGAGCTGGCCACCCGGCCAAACTGAGCAATCTGGGGAGAAGGGCCTTGGTCAGGGAGGTGACCAAGAACCCGATGATCACTCTGACAGAGCTCCAGAGTTCAGACCTTTATGGTAGAATGGCCAAGAAAAGATAACTCCTGTAGATAGCTGGAGAGGGCTGGTTACGATGACTGATTTAACAGAATCTGTTCGTCGCCACTCAACTCTCTCTGCGCGACATACGTCATCAATTTTGGGCACCAGGCGCGTCCGTATAGCCTCTCCCATGCCAAAGAGCTTTGTCTCTTCTTCGGTCGTCACTCTTTACCAAAGCCATAAACCCTGCCTATTTCAAAAATGTATCTTAAAATATTTATAGAATATATTTTCTTTCCCTCCAGACTTCCAGCTACTCACTCCCTCTGTTCCCCCTGAGCAGCAGAACTGTGAGCAGGAGTGGAGCCCCAGTCTGGGACAGGAGGACCCAGAACCCACACAGATTAAAGAGGAACAACAGGAGCTCAGACTCAGTCAGGAGGACTCACCTCAGCCCTCTCATCTTTACCAAAACCTAACTGTGGATGACGGAGAGAGGGACACTCTACCTATCATCACAACTGAAGAGATCAAATCAGAACCTGATGGAGAGGGCTACAGAGTACCAGAACCAACCAGTGATCAGCTCCTCTCAGTTCATCCAGACTGCTCTGCTGCAGTGGAGAAACCATATTGGTGTAAACAATGTGGCAACAGCTTCAAATGTAAGGGACACCTGACCATCCATTCAAAGACACACACAGGAGAGAAATCGTATCTGTGCAAACAATGTGGAAAAAGCTTCATCCAGAAGGGCGACTTGGACAGACATACAAGGACACACACAGGAGAGAATCCATATCAGTGCAAACAATGTGGCAAAAGGTTTAGCCAGAAGGGAAGCTTGACTGTCCATTCAAGGATACACACAGGGGTGAAACCTTATCAGTGCAAAGACTGTGACAAAGCCTTCAACCAGAAGATAGAATTGACATTGCATATGACAGCTCATACCGGGGAGAGACCATATAGCTGTGCTGTATGCAGGAAAAGTTACATCACATTAAGTTATTTAAGACGTCATCAGCGTGTTCACACAGGGGAGAAACCTTTCCAGTGCAAAGAATGTGGCAAATGCTTTGGTTATAAACATCGCCTAACGTCACATATGAGCACTCATACTAAAGGGCTTAAATGATATTACTCCACTGAGTGTGGAAAAAGCGTCAGCCTGAAATGAATTGTGAATAATTGTTATGCAAGGGCGGTTTTCCTAGCCACCGTGCTTCTACATCTGCATTGCTTGGTGTTTTAGGCTGGGTTTCTGTATAGCATTTTGACATCGGCTGATGTAGAAAGGGCTTTATAAATACATTTGATTGATTATGTTCTGTTCTTTGGCAATAGAGAACAGAACAAATTGTGTAATGTGTGTGTAGGGGAAAGCATCAGTCAGTATCAGATTGGTAAACTGAATCTAGCTCTGTTTCAGGGACCTACCCTCCAGGATACTGCGGAAGCCCTCACTGCTGTATCTAGCACAAAGCATACACCCTTGTTCTCCGTATACACTAATAACAATGATATGCAAAAACAGTGACCTCACCTTCATTAAATATCTGCATGCGGACGGTTGCTTGCCTGAAAGTTTCCCCCAGTTAATTGATAGCCTCGTGACATGGTTTGACAATAGGTGCAAATCACACGGAAGAATGGCCTGGAGAAATCCCCTCCGCAGTGACAATTCTAAATAAGACTGATGAACTGACATGTAAATGTTTTGTGTAATGTGTATGTTATGTCTGTTTTCATCCTTTTAATATAAGCCAGAGTGCCAAAGACACTTTTCCAATCTGTGCAAACTTAATGGACAAAAACGTATTCTAATCTCATCTTTCTAAACAACAGGAGTTATTAAATTGTTTAACAATGACATACAGGACATTTGGGCCACTATCATATCTGTACGGACAGCTGCATGTTAGAATATTGTAGCCTATCACATCTGTGTTGACATGCAGCAAACAAACTACCTTTCCAGTTTATCCATCTAGAGTCCATTGACGCACCGGTGCATCTATCTAAGTAACATAATAAAAAAAATCACCATAAAAATCTGTCAGTTTAAGCTAGAGTTATGTTGTCTTGCATTGTATGCTTCACATTTCCGCATCTGCAGTGAAAGGTGGCAGAGCTAAAGCAGTGTTTGTCAGACCATGAGACATCCCAAAAATCATTATTACGAAAATGGAAACATCAATATCAGTGTAAACTATGTAAGGGACACTTGACCATCCATTCAAGGATACATACTGGGGAGAAATCGTATCAATGCAAACAATGTGGCAGATGTCTCAATGTTATGAGTAACCTGAAACAGCATATGAGAATACACACAGGACAGAGATCATATCAGTGCAAAGAATATGGCAAATCCTTCAACCAGACCCCTTGACCTTTTCCACATTTTGTCACGTTAGAGCCTTATTCTAAAATTGATTAAAATTGATTTTCCCCTTCATCAATCAACACACAATACCCCATAATGACAAAGCAAAAACAGATTTTTAGGATTTTTAGCACATTTTTTGTCAG
The DNA here is from genome assembly GCA_023634145.1 of Thymallus thymallus. NCBI lineage: Eukaryota > Metazoa > Chordata > Actinopteri > Salmoniformes > Salmonidae > Thymallus > Thymallus thymallus. The sequence continues at coordinate 19,823,045 of CM042419.1, forward strand.
GTTGGATGGGGAGCGTTGTTGCACAGCTATTTTCACATTGAGTGGACACTCCAGAGAAGTTTGATCGGGTTCAAGTCTGGGCTCTGGCTGGGCTACTCAAGGACATTCAGAGACTCGTCCCAAAGCCACTCCTGCGTTGTCTTGGTTGTGTGCTTAGGGTCGTTGTCCTGTTGGAATGTGAACCTTCGCCCCAGTCTGAGGTCCTGAGCGCTCTGGAGCAGGTTTTCATCAAGGATCTTGCTGTACTTTCCTCTGCCCATCTTTCCCGCGAACCTGACTAGTCTCCCAGTCCCCGCCGCTGAAAAACATAGGGATGGGGCCAAGTTACCTCCAGATATGACGCTTGGCATTCAGGCCAAAGAGTTCAATCTTGGTTTCATCAGACCAGAGAATCTTGTTTCTCATGGTCTGAGAGTCTTTAGGTGCTTTTGGCAAACTCCAAGCGGGCTGTCATGTGCCTTTTACTGTGTGGCTTCCGTCTGGCCACTACCATAAAGACCTGACTGGTGGAGTGCTGCAGAGATGGTTGTCCTCCTGCAAGTTTCTCCCATCTCCACAGGGAACCTCTAGAGCTCTGTCAGAGTGACCATCAGGTTCTTGGTCACCTCCCTGACCAAGGCCCTTCTCCCCCGATTGCTCAGTTTGGCCTGGCAGCCAGCTCTAGGAAGAGTCTTGGTGGTTCCAAACTTCTTCCATTTAAGAATGATGGAGGCCACTGTGTTCTTGGGGACTTTCAATGCTGCAGAAATGTTTTGGTATCCTTCCCTAGATCTGTGCCTCGACACAATCCTGTCTCGTAGCTCTACGGACAATTCCATCGACCTCATGGCTTTGTTTTTGGTCTGACATGCACTGTCAACTGTGGGACCTTATATAGACTGGTGTGTGCCTTCCCAAATCATATCCAATCAGTCTCATAGCAAAGGGTGTAAATAAGGATTTTCTGTTTTGTATTTGTAATACATTTGCTAATGCTTTCGTTTTGTCATTATCTACATGTAGATTAATGAGAATTTGTATTTATTTAATCCATTTTAGAAGGCTAAAGAAATTTGTCTTATCACCCAAAACCCTCACTAACTTCTACAGATGCACAATTGAGAGCATCCTGTCGGGCTGCATCACCGCCTGGTACGACAACTGCACCGCCCATAACCACAAAGCTCTCCAGAGGGTGGTGTGGTCTGCCCAACGCATTACTGGGGGCAAACTACCTGCCCTCCTGGACACCTACAGCACCCGTTGCCACAGGAAGGCCATAAAGATCATCAAAGACATCAGGTCAGTACAGGTGCATCAAATTGGGAGAGACTAAAAAACAGCTTCTATCTCAAGGCCATCAGACTGCTAAACAGCCATTACTAACACACCAGAGCAGAGTCGGCTGACTATAGACACTGATTAGAAATCACAGACCACTTAAGGAAAAGAACACTAGCCACTTTAATCATGTATCTGCATCACTCATCTCTACGTATAAACTGCACTCCACACTATTCTACGGTATCTTAGTCACTCAATTTGTGTGTACATATTGCATCACCCATCTCATATGTATATACTGTATTGTACTCTATGCTACGCCACTGACTGCTAAACAACCATCTCTAGCACATCAGACTGTTGCCTATAGACATAGATTAGAAATCACTGGCCACTTTTTAAGGAAGTGAAACACTAGTCACTTTAATAATGTTTCCTTATCTTGCACTACTGATCTCATGTTTTAACTGTACGCTATACTATTCTTCATTATCTTAGTCACTTAATCATGTTTATATACTGCATCAACCAACCTCTTATGTGTATACTGCATACTATAAAGCTTACTATGCCACTGTATCTTAGTCCAATGCCGCCATGACATTTATGTATATATTCTCAATCCATTCCTTACTTAGTTTTCTGTGTATTTGGGTATATGTTGTGACACTGTTAGATATTACTGCACTGTCGGAGCTAGAAGCACAAGCATTTCGCTACACCCGCTATAACATCTGCTAACCAGGTGTATGTGACCAATAACATTTGATTTGGTTTGACAATATTTGACGTGCTCCAAGACGGCAGGTGGCGCTAATGTAATGCAGTCTATTTTACACTGTCCACGGTTGGTGAATAGAAATCACAGCACGTGACATTGTTGTTTACAAAGGTATCTACTAATTAGAGGAAACCCGTTAGGCTGAAGCAGACAGACAATTCAACATTTCTTTCATAAAACAAACAGCTAGACTTTCATTGCCCTCGCCAATATGTCAAAACTACAGTTGTTAAATGTGTTCGTCGCGGAGCGTTTATCGGCGGCTGCTGTGGAGATATTCGGGGCCGTAGAGAAGACTATAGCAGAGTATCGGGAAGAAATCTTCCGTTCAGCAGAGGAGAACGAGCGTCTACGGAGGGAGATGGACATGGTTATCAAATCAGAGATAACATTACACAGAACAGGTCTGTAGCGAATTAACGTTAGAATTGTAGCAAGATTTTACTTGTAGAATAACGTTACTAGACAATGTATGTGGCACGTTGTGCTATTCGCTCCCTGAACGCAACTCAGGCGAGTAATCATTAATGCAAACAGTTGCAAAACGAGAGTTTCTATTTAATAAATTCAGGTAGGTCCCTTCCCGTTTCGTTCAGTTTGATTCCGTTTAAGAAACGTTTTCAACAGAATTGGCGTAATGAATACACCCCTGGTTTGCCAATATTGCTTTATTGAATCACGTGCTGTAGTGTAGATCAGGGTTGCGTTCAGTACAACAAAGGGTTGCAACGTTGAATTAAACTGAAACAGAACGATTCGTTGAATTATGGTGTCTCAGAGGACAGTCAGTATATGGTGATGCACGATATTTTGCAATTTCAGATTGAGGGGATTCGATTAACCTGACAGGGTTGAACCGTTAGCCCGGGCCGGTGAGGGAGGCACGTCCTACTCAAATCGAATTGTAATCTGCACTGCTCGGTCATATTGTCAACAATGGAGCATGGTGCATCATTCAGAAGCATACAACATATCTTCTCCATAAAATATATGTTCGAATTTCCAAACTTGTTTTCATTGGGAAGGCAATAAGTGACATTTAAAGGGCAGCGGTGCATTTTGAACCCACAATCCAACCTGTTCCGTTCAATTGGACGTTCTATTACGTTCAGCATCGTTTCCGTTCAATTTAACATTATTTTAAGTGTGTATGTACTGAACGCAGCACAGGCAGGTGAACTGCCACAGGCGCTTTAAGAACTAGCACAGACCTCGAACAAAGTAGTTTTTCTACACATTTTGGAAAAACTTAAATTTAGGCTCAGAATAATTTCGGCTTCTCATATCGCCCCAAATTCACTCCAGTTACTGTGTGTGGGGAGAATCAGTAATATTCAGTCAGATCCTATGTCTGTCTCATAGTCACCAATGCGATATCAGTTGAACAGACTGTTTATTTTTTGTGTATGGCTACCACTAAGTAGACAATGTTTCAGAATTTGCGGGCAGTGCAGCATCGGTTCAAGAAAAAGTCAATACGAAACAGGCCCTATTCAATTCAAACGAAGTGGCGCAATGGTCTAAGACACTGCATCTCAGTGCTAGAGGCGTCACTACAGACAACCTGGTTCGAATCCAGACTGTATTACAAACGGCCGTGATTTGGAGTCCCATAGGGCGGCGCACAATTTGCCCATCGTTGTCCGAGTTTGGCCGGTGTAGGCCGTCATTGTAAATAAGAATTTGTTCTTAACTGACTTGCCTAGTTAAATAAAGGTTAAAATTAATAAATAAATGTGATTCTTTACCTTTCGGACCCAGTAGCCTCTATCCCTAACCTACTAGACTCAATCAATTCATTTTTCAAACTATCTGACTATTCAATATATTGGGGGAAAAAGGGACTGTGTATAATATCAATATTATATTTATTAATATATATAATATTACAGCACGTGAGCTAGAGAGGATAACATTTAAAGTGTTGCATGACTACTTTAACTTACTACTTTAACTCCAAAGCTCATCTACAAGCTTAACTACAGTGATCTGGTTGCTAAGCTAAAACAAAACATAGAGAGCTGGAGAAGATGACGTCTTTCTATGACGGGGCGCATTGATGCCATAATGGTTTCTCTTCCCAGATTCCTTTATTCCTGCCAGAATCTTCACATTTTTCTTACCTCGTCATTTTTTTAAGACTTTGGACTCGGCAATCTTGTCATTTGTCTGGGGTTACAAAAACCATTGTATTTGTAAAGCCCACTTGCAAAAGCCCAAGGAAAGTAGCAGCTTAGGTGTGCACGTCTTTAAGCATTACTGCAGGGCTGCAAATGCCAGGGCATTAACATACTGGCAACTGAGTTTCCCTTATAAATTGGACAAGTTGCCCCCGGTGGCTAAATACAGAATTCAGTCTGTAACAAATACCTCTCTTCCAACCTTGCTTTTCTCCAAAGCAGTGCCCAAATAACTTTGTTTAGAGAAATTCATTAAGAATTTGAAACCAGATTAAGCATGTTTATAAGATGCCTGATACCTCTGTATACACCCCGATATGCTTGAATCATTTGTTTGTTCCATCTGGGTCTGATAAGGTGTTTGTTGAATAGAGGGAGAAGGGACTGGCCACAAGTGAAGACTTATACATAGATAAGCAATTAGCATCATTCATCCAATTAAAGAAAACATTAAAACTCTCCCATTCACATTACTTCTGTTATTTGCAAGTCAGACACTATATCAAAGGGAAGTGTCAATGTTGACACCCTCCCTGTACAACATTAGTTTTATGATTTGCTACAGCGCCCTCCCAACTCAAAACACCTAATCTCACAGTTTGTCTCCTTCTTCTCCAACGACACAGAGGCCTCTACTAGTCATCTAAATATTGAGATCTCAGATGATCTATGGGGAGAAGCCCTGTCAAGAATTATACAATTATTATACAATACAAAGTCATGCATATACTTCATTACTGCAAAACCAAATTACATCGAATTTACCCCCAGATCTCCTCACTGTGTGACAAGTGTAAAGCCTCAGAGGGTTCATTAACTCATCTTGTTTGGCTCTGCCCCCTACTTAATCATTTTTGGGGGAACATCTTTGATTGGTATTCAAAGGTATACAAGAGGGCCATTGAACCTGATGTAGAACTTGCTCTCTTTGGCTGTTTAGAGTCTATTCTAAGACTGTTCTATGACGAACAACAGGCTCTGATGTTTGGAATGGTGGCTGCATCCTCACAGAATGGAAGTCACCCATCAGCCCTTGCTTCAGTAGAATGGAAGTCACCCATCAGCCCTTGCTTCGGTAGATAGCTAGCAGAAATGATTAACACCATTAACTTGGAAAATGTTTGTTTTTTTAGGACTAACTCTTCCAGCATATTTCTCAAGATTTGGGGTCTGTTTCTGGACCGTCTGGACAGAGACTGATTGTGAACACTGACTAGGAACACTTGTTGTTGTTATAACTGTCATCGTTTCTCTATTCTTGTCCCATGTCTTGCCTAAGCAATGCTTAATTTCTGGCAGCTGTGTTTTTATGTAATTTTTTTGAGTGCTTATGTTTTGTACTAAATTGCAAAAGAAAATCCTTTAAAATCAAATATACATATATATATATATATTTTTAAACAATCTGTTTACAGGTCCACGCAAATGTCATTTCAAAAGTTTAACATTCTGCCAACACTTCCAAAGGCATTTAATCAAGTTTGCTATTGCTATTTCCTTTAGGAAATTGCATCGGCCTAATTCGAATACTTTTAAAGTATACAGCAAATAAGGCCGTTATTGTCACCATAAAAGGTGAATGATGGGCGTTTTTCAGATGGAGTTTTAATGCTCATTCACGAGTGCACAGTTTCAGGACTGGTCTGATTTATAACTGTAAGCATGCGTATGTCTGACGTGTGCCAAGTTTATAAATCTCTATATTTTGTATGTGCGCAATCTTTTCAGAAATGGCGCACGCATATATTTAGTGTGAAATTTACACAAAGTTATTAAATGAGGCTGGTCTACTTATGCGCCAACCAGAAAATATGAGCCTATGAGTTGTCTCGGTTTCCATACCTTCTCTGGTGTAGATGCTGATAATGACCAGTTGTGAAGTCGTAAATACGAGTTGGATGCATTCACGTGCTTGAACAAGCTGCTTCAACCATAAACTAAACATACAGCGATCATGCTCAGAAACAAAATTGTGTTAAAACTATATTCATAGATTGCTTTTTATAAATAATGTTTTATTGTTGCATTTAACTGCCGAAAATAACGTTATCAAGGTAATTGTGTGACGTCAGAGTTCAGCATGTGGGAGAAGTCAGTGATGATAGTTTCCCAATGGTAATTACCAGTTGGAGGAACCGCTCCAGCCTACTGGGGACCTGACAGGATGGAACTGCTCCAGCCTACTGGGGACCTGACAGGATGGAACTGCTCCAGCCTACTGGGGACCTGACAGGATGGAACTGCTCCAGCCTACTGGGGACCTGACAGGATGGAACTGCTCCAGCCTACTGGGGACCTGACAGGACTGGAACTGCTCCAGCCTACTGGGGACCTGACAGGATGGAACTGCTCCAGCCAGTACTCTGTGTAGCTCCTCGTCCATGAAATCCCAACAAGACACAATGATATCGATCTTTCTTGAGTTCTTATCCACTCCGGCAGGGCAGTTTATCACCATAGCGATAAATACCAAGGTCCACATTTTTCACAACGAGGGTTTCTGGATCCTGCACCTGGCGAAAGGCACCCACAGCACTAGACTACGGTGTCTCCACCATGGCAACTGACCCACTAGAACTTTCTTTCACTATTTTCGCTGCCTCTGCATAAGAGACACTGGACAGCTCTTATCCTGGCAATCTCTGCCTCCTTCACCCTTACATGGAATTCAGGGAGCTCATGTTTATGCTTCCCACCTGTGTAGACTAGACAACAAATCATCTTGTTTTTTTTTAGCACAGACAGGCCTTGTATTAAGATAATAAGTTAATATTGATTGAATATATTTTTTTCCCTCCAGACATCCAGCTACTCTCTCCAGCCGTACCCCGTGAGCAGCAGAACTGTGAGCAGGAGTGGAGCCCCAGTCTGGGACAGGAGGACCCAGAACCCACACAGATTAAAGAGGAACAACAGGAGCTCAGACTCAGTCAGGAGGACTCACCTCAGCCCTCACATCTTTACCAAAACCTAACTGTGGATGACGGAGAGAGGAGCACTCTACCTATCATCACAACTGAAGAGATCAAATCAGAACCTGATGGAGAGGGCTACAGAGTACCAGAACCAACCAGTGATCAGCCCCTCTCTGTTCATCCAGACTGCTCTGCTGCAGTGGAGAAACCATATTGGTGTAAACAATGTGGCAAAAGCTTTACACGAAAGGGAAACTTAACCTTGCATTTAACGATACACACAGGAGAGAAACCTTTTCTGTGCAAACAATGTGGCAAAAGATTTAACCAGAAGAGCAACCTGACCATCCATACAAGGGTACACACAGGAGAGAATCCCTATCAGTGCAAACAATGTGGAAAAAGATTTAACCATAAGAGCAACTTGACCATCCATACAAGGGTACACACAGAAGAGAATTCCTATCAGTGCAAAGAATGTGGCAAAGCCTTCAACCAGAAGATGGAATTGACATTGCATATGAGAGTTCACACAGGGGAGAGATCATATAGCTGTCCTGTATGCAGGAAAAGTTACATAGCATTAAGCTATTTAAGACTTCATCAGTGTGTTCACACCGGGGAGAAATCTTACCAGTGCAAATAATGTGGCAAATGCTTTGGTTATAAACATCGCCTAACATCACAAATGAGCACTCATACTAAAGGGCTTAAATGATATTACTGCAGTAAGTGCAGCAAAAGCCTCAGTCTGAAGTGAAAGTGAAAACAACAAATTATACTTCATCATTGTGGATTTCTTCTCACATCCAACTTGTAAATAAATGTCATGTTTTATTTTCTGGCAAATTAAGTTGTGTGTGGAGTGAAAACATCAGTCACTATAAGATTGGTAAACTTAATCCAGCTCTCACTTTTAGGGACCTACTGACAGGACACTGCTGGCTTCAGGAAGCACCCACCACATAATTTATCAGGAAAAAATATTCCTATGTATTTGTATTTGTGTTTTTTGTTTCTAATACATTGGTTGTTTTGTGTATCTAGCACAGAGCACACGCTTGGATTTCTAAACAACAGGAGTCCTTGTTCAATTGTTTAACGATGACATCCAGGATATTTGGGCCACTATCTTCTATCTGTACTGAGGGCTGCAGGTTAAAATATTGAAGTAGCCTATTACTTCGTTCTTGACTATATAATGCAGCAATTCATTATAATTGCCATAAAGCGTCTCAAATGAGTGCTGATCTAGGATCAGATCTCCCCTGTCAATTCATTATTATTGACATAAAGCATCTCAAATGAGTGCTGATCTAGGATCAGATCGATTTAATTAGCCTACATGTCTGTTTTTCGGTAACGCTTTACTTGACACCTAGCGTCTTAACGCTTTATGACACGGTCATATTCATGCCATATTATGTCAACAGCTGACATAAATGGTCATAATATCGTCATAACACTGCCATGACCCATATATTTACACCTGTTGTGACATATTGCATTAATTTATGGCTGGTTAGGACACCTACATAAGAGTGTCAAAATCCACATTTATTCAAATGTATTTTTTCCCTGCCAAGAAATGTTGTTTGTTTCTTAAATCCTTTGTTGTTGTAATGAATTCTTTACAGTAATGTTTTTTTTCCATCATACATTTTAGAAAATACACAGTTAAGAAGCAATATGACCATCCTGTGTCACTTTACTTGGACTAAGAAAATATACTTTATGACACTGTCAAAAAGCATTATGACCATCATAATCATATAAGCCAGATAGGCCTATCACGTACATGCCCTTATGTCAATCATCAGTCAAAAAGGTGTCCTCCTACAATCTGCTCCTACATTCATCCCAGTCATCAGAAACCGAGCATTGGGGTAGGTGCATGTCTGACGTCAATGTGTGCGCAATTACAATGATAATTTAATATGACACATTTCAGAAAATGTTACATAACATAAACATACTGTTGGAAAGTAGGCTATGGTGTAATGGAATGTTTTGCATTGTGCGGTAGGTTTTGCCACTTATGTACGTATCATAAACAGCCATAAAATAACGCAATATATCACAACAGGTCTAAATATGTCATGACAGTGTTATGACCACATTGTGACAGGTGTTATGTCAGCTTTTATGACATGTGACATGGTTATGACCATATTATGACAGGTTATGACGTTATGTCAGCTTTTATGACAATTGACAGTGTTATGACCATATTATGACGCGCTATGTAAACTTTTATGACATGACAAGGTTATGACTGTGTCATAACGTGTTATGACGCTAGGTGTCAAGTAAAGTGTTACCATTTTGGTATATCAACTGTCACCAATGATCCACAGCAACAACCACACGGCCGTGACGGAGTTTACACAGGAAGAAAGTGGGGTAAATGAAACAATGTCATTAAATTGAATGATAGTGTAGGCTATACGAACTGAAGGGAACTAACAGTAAATTGGCAGTTGAGTATGTGTTGTTATTAGGCCTACTGACAGTTGATACTGATAGTGGCTAATATTTAAACATGATAGAAATAGGAAACAGAGAAAGTCGGAGTAACCTATAATTAAGACATTCGAGAGTGCCCATCCCTGCAAGTTAAAAGGCCGCACAATTTATATTCTGCATAACGGCACAGCATTTCATAAACTGACCGGGAAAGTTGGTATGTTGATATGCTTCTGTTGCCATATGAAAAACATTACATGACCACAAGTATGTGGACACGTGCTCATCAAACATCTCATTCCAAAATCATGGGCATTAATATGGAGTTGGTCCCCCCTTTGCTGCTATAACAGCCTCTACTCTTCTGGGAATGCCTTCTACTAGATGTTGGAACATTGCTGCGGGGACTTGCTTCCATTCAGCCACAAGAGAATTAGTAAGGTCGGACACTGATGTTGGGCGATTAGACCTGGCTCGCAGTCTGCTTTCTAATTCATTCTAAAGGTGTTCAATGGGGTTTCACGAAGGTGAAATGTGATAGTTTGATTCCACTATATTTGGAAAGCATACTGTAAGTCATTTCAAGCCTTATTCGTACAGTTTAGTTGAATAGGAAATGTCATATTTTCATATTTTGTATTATATTTTGTATACTTATATACTGTATACTTATATACTGTGTATATACTTGAACGACTGCTAAATCTGTACGTGAGCTTGTGTCCTTAAAAGTGACTATTTTTACCAGAATGGTGAGATTTTAACCTTTCTTGGAGTATGCAGGGTGACTAGATATTGTTTATGGACCTCTCATGATAAATAGTACATTTTGGGGATCACGTAGATTACATTTCGATTACATTTAGTTACATTTAACTGAAAGGGCGATACTTTGAACAAAGTTTCATTTACAATTAATCGAAAATGAGACGTTATCTGTATAAAGGCAAAAAGGCAATTTTTGAACAAAGGATGATCCTTTTATAGGGCAGCAGGTAGCCTAGCGGTTAGAGTGTTGGGCCAGTAACCGAAAAGTCGCTGGTTAGAATACCCGAGCCGACAAGGTGAAAAAAACATGTCGTTGAGCAAGGCACTTAACCCTAATTTGCTCCAGGGGCTGACGCTGTAGGTAGGCCATCATTATAAGAATTTGTTCTTAACTGACTTGCCTAGTTAAATAAATAAACAGTTTTTAATGCTTTAATATTTAAAGGCATAGCCACAGGAAGTAGCACTGCCGAAGGTGCTGCAGCACACCCAGAAAATCAAAATGTATATACAAAATATAAAACATTGGTGCAGCATTTGTTTTCTTTCACCAAATTTGTGCACTAGGCCTTTATTACTCCTGTATGAGCGGAAAGGAGCAACATATTAGTCAGCAGAGCAAGGAGAAATGCTGTTTAATTTGATCTGGCTTAGCGTTCCAAATAAAGTGAAATATTTTACAAATAATATGTCGCCTGTGATTTGTCAATAAATAGACAGGTATACCTCTCCGTGGTTGCGGAACCTTGTCTATTTTAGCTAACTTTCTATTGAAATTTGTTGTGGTAAGTTAATTTATATCTTTATGTCTACTTCACCATCAGATAAAAAAATGCGTATTTTAATGATCCATTACACAAGGTACATTTATCATAATTGAGTTTAAGTCCAGAGAGGACATTTTGTTTTCAAGCCCTTTATTTCTAACCCCCAGAATCAAGGCCTTTGTGAATACAACCCCTGGCCCACCTGTGTTACCTCCTCCCAACTGGTGTCTCCTGGGACATGATGGTTTAAATAGAAGTACAGTTGAAGTCGGAAGTTTACATACACCTTAGCCAAATAAATTTAAACTCAGTTTTGTACAATTCCTGACATTTAATCCTAGTAAAAATTCCCTGTTTTAGGTCAGTTAGGATCACCACTTTATTTTAAGAATGTGAAATGTCAGAATAATAGTAGAGAATTATTTATTTCAGCTTTTATTTCTTTCATCACATTCCCAGTGGGTCAGAAGTTTACATACACTCAATTAGTATTTGGTAGCGTTGCCTTTAAAATTGTTTAACTTTGGTCAAACGTTTTGATTAGCCTTTCACAAGCTTCCCACAATAAGTTGGGTGAATTTTGGCCCATTCATCCTGACAGAACTGGTGTAACTGAGTCAGGTTTGTAGGCTTTCTTGCTCGCACACGCTTTTTCAGATCTGCACACAAATGTTCTATAGGATTGAGGTCAGGGCTTTGTGATGGCCACTCCAATACCTTGACTTTGTTGTCCTTAAGCCTTTTTGCCAAAACTTTGAAAGTATGCTTGGGGTCATTGTCCATTTGGAAGACCCATTTGTGACCAAGCTTTAACTTCCTGACTGATGTCTTGAGATGTTGCTTCAATATATCCATATAATTTTCCTTCCTCATGATGCCATATATTTTGTGAAGTGCACCAGTCCCTCCTGCAGCAAAGCACCCCCACAACATGATGCTGCCACCCCTGTGTTTCACGGTTGGGATGGTGTTCTTCGACTTGCAAGCATCCCCCTTTTTCCTCCAAACATAACGATGGTCATTATGGCCAAACAGTTCTATTTTTGTTTCATCAGACCAGAGGACATTTCTCCAAAAAGTATGATCTTTGTCCCCATGAGCAGTTGCAAACCATAGTCTTTTGAGCAGTGGCTTCTTTCTTGCTGAGCAGCCTTTCAGGTTATGTCGATATAGGACTCGTTTTACTGTACATAGATACTTTTGTACCCGTTTCCTCCAGAATCTTCACAAGGTCCTTTGCTGTTGTTCTGGGATTGATTTACACTTTTCACACCAAAGTACGTTCATCTCTAGGAGACAGAACGCGTCTCCTTCCTGAGCAGTATGACGGCTGTGTGGTCCCATGTGGTTTATACTTGTGTACTATTGTTTGTACAGATGAACTTCAGGTGTTTGGAAATTGCTCCCAAGGATGAACCAGACTTTTTTAAAAATCTGTCTGTAAACAATTGTTGTAAGAATTATTTGTGTCATGCACAAAGTAGATGTCCTAACCGACTTGCCAAAACTATAGTTTGTTAACATGAAATCTGTGGAGTGGTTGAAAAATGAGTTTTAATGCTACAACCTAAGTGTATGTAAACTTCCGACTTCAACTGTATATATGCAGTGAGTAACTGGTTTTCCATAAAATGCTCCAAGACGGCAGGTGGCGCTATTGTAATGTAGTCTGTTTTTCACCGATCGCGTTGTGAAAGGAGCACACCGTCCATTGTTGTTTACACATGTTCTAGAGTAGATCGTCAAAGCAGACATATACGTTTAATTTATATGATAAAACCATCGCCAATATGTCCAAACTACAGTTGTTGAATGTTTTTGTCACCGAGCGTTTATCGGCGGCTGCTGTGGAGATATTCGGGGCCGTAGAGAAGACTATAGCAGAGTATCAGGAACATATCTGCTGGTCAGCAGAGGAGAACGAACGTCTACGGAGGCTGTTGGATTTGGTTAGCAAACCAGGGATAAAGTTACACAGACCTGGTGTGTATAGCGAGCTACAGATGTGATACGAAATGTGACTTGTAGACTTAAGGTTATTAGAATAGATTAATGTGGCACGTTGTGATATGGGGCGGCAGGTAGGGTATTGGGCCAGTGACCGAAAGGTTGCTGGATCGAATCCCCGATTTGGCAAATTAAAATAATCTGTCGTTCTGCCCCTGAACAAAGCAGTTAACTCACTGTTCCCCGGTAGGCCGTCATTGTAAATAAGAATTTGTTCTGCCTAGTTAAATAAAGTTGAAATAAATAAAAACATATATATATATATATGCCCACCCTGATTAATTATTTATTTCAGGGGTGCAACTTTTACTATGGAGGTGTCCCCCCACATTCTGAAATTGGATTTTTGGCCCCCTCAGTTTTATCATTGAAATGTGATACAAAACGAGGCAACTGTGTGCTCTTTAGAATCACGCAGACGCCTCAGAGGGGTGTTTATCCAACTGGATAATAATCATAAAAAATTGATGTCCTGTCCCACACTTCGAAAACCGAAGTTGCATCCCTGATTTATTTAATTAACTAATAAATGAGGTCTAAATAGCCAGCTAGGGTCAGACAGTCTTCCTGCTTAAATTAAGACCCCATGGAGGGATTTTATTTATTTAACCAGGCGAGTCAGTTAAGAACAAATTCTTATTTACAAGGACAGGGTCAGCCATAGTTGTACAGCACCCCTGGAGCATATTAGGGTTAAGTGCCTAGCTCAAGGGCACATCGACAGGTTTTTCACTTTGTTGGCTAGGGTTTTCGAACCAGTGACCTTCCGGTTACTGGCCCAACGCTCTAACCACTAGGCTACCTGCCACCCCATGAGAAATGCTCTGCACTCCGAATTGTGCCATTATCCCAAGTGTTACACGTTGTACTCCGAATAGTTCCATTATCCCAACTGTTACACAGAGAAGATTTAGCAGTCGTTCAATATTATCGGTGTAGCAGTTGGGATAATGGGACAAACGCATTTCTCATCCCTGGATTGAGAAACATTTTCGAGACATATCTGGCGCCAGCTCTGCAGCGTCTTAATCTACACAGAAAGCCTGTCCGACCATAGTGCAGCTGTAAGCAAACGGGTCAAATATGCTGGCTAAGGTCTGAAGGGCGTTCTATAGCGACTGCATTTGAGAACTCATGGTCCAATGACTGAACCTGTAGTAGACCCATGTGTCCCACGTCTGAAGCTAACTACATCCTTGTCCCGATTAGCCGCACACATTTACAGTGCATTCGGAAAGTGTTACATTACAGCCTTATTCTAAAATGGATTTAAAAATAATAATGGCCTCAATCTACCCACAATACCCGATAATGACAAAGCAAAAACAGATGATTTTTTGTTTTGCTAATTGATTAAAAATAAAAATCATATATACCTTATTTACAGTAGTATTCAGACCCTTTGATAAGAGACTTGAAATTGAGCTCAGTTTTGAGCTCACCTTGAGATGTTTCTACAACAATTCAATTAATTGCACATGATTTGGAAAGGCACACACCTGTATATATAAGGTCCCACAGTTGACAGTGCATGTCAGAGCAAAAACCAAAACGTGAGGTCGAAGCAATTGTCTGTAGAGTTCCGAGACAGGATTGCGTCGAGGCACAGATCTGGGGAAGGGTACCAAAACATTTCTGCTGCATTGAAGGTCCCAAAGAACATAGTGTGATATCTAAAGGGGTCCTAAAATTAAAAATCAAATAGCTAAATGATCCATTGTATGCCCATCTTAAAATAATTACATATGACAGCTTAGCACATTTTTACTCCTGCCATAACAAAGGGATTGAATACTTATTGACGCAAGACATTTCAGCTTTTAATTTTTAGTTAATTTGTTAACATTTCTCAAAACATAATTCCACTTTGACATTATGGGGTATTGTGTGTAGGCCAGTGACACAATCCTCAATTTAATCCATTTTAAATTCTGGCTGTAACACAACAAAATGTGGAAAAAGTCAAGGGGATGTGTGAATACTTTCTGAAGGCACTGTAGCTTTGGACATGGGGCACATGCTGCTAGCAGTCATTGGACCATGAGTTATCTCGAATGCAGTCACTATGAAATGCCCTTGCACATCTAATATTGGGATAGCGCAACCTGAACACAACTTTGGTTCGCCAACATTTCTCTGTTGAATCACGTGCTGTAGCTAGTGTAGTAGACTATTCAACAAATCATCTTGTTTTTAACACAATGAGGCCTTCCAAACAAAAGTACTAATTTTTCAATTGTATTTATTAAGATAAGTCAATATTGATTGAATATATATTTGTTCCCTCCAGACTTCCAGCTACTCACTCCTGCTGTTCCCCCTGAGCAGCAGAACTGTGAGCAGGAGTGGAGCCCCAGTCTGGGACAGGAGGACCCAGAACCCACAGAGATTAAAGAGGAACAACAGGAGCTCAGACTCAGTCAGGAGGACTCACCTCAGCCCTCACATCTTTACCAAAACCTAACTGTGGATGACGGAGAGAGGAGCACTCTACCTATCATCACAACTGAAGAGATCAAATCAGAACCTGATGGAGAGGGCTACAGAGTACCAGAACCAACCAGTGATCAGCCCATCTCAGTTAATCCGGACTGCTCTGCTGCAGTGGAGAAACCATTTTGGTGTAAACAATGTGGCAACAGCTTCACACGTAAGGGACACCTGACCATCCATTCAAGGATACACACTGGGGAGAAACCTTATCAATGCAAACAATGTGGCAGATGTTTCAATGTTATGAGTAACCTGAAACAGCATATGAGAATACACACAGGACAGAAATCTTATCAGTGCAAACAATGTGGCAGATGTTTCAATGTTATGAGTAACCTGAAACAGCATATGAGAATACACACAGGACAGAAATCTTATCAGTGCAAAGACTGTGGCAAATGTTTCATTCGGAAGTGTGACTTCGACAGCCATACATGGATACACACAGGGGAGAGATCTTTTCAGTGTGAAGACTGTGGCAAAGCTTTCAACCAGAAGATAGAATTGACATTGCATATGAGGATTCATACAGGACAGAGACCGTAAAGCTGTCCTGTATGCAGGAAAAGTTACATGATATTAAGCCGTTTAAGACATCATCAGAGCGTTCACACAGGGGAGAAATCATACCAGTGCAAAGTATGTGACAAATGCTTTAGTTATAAAGGAAGCTGAAGTGAATCTGAAGTGAAAACAACAAATAATACTTTATCATTGTGGATTTCTTGTTACATCCAACTTTTAAATTAATGTAATGTTTTATTTTCTGTCAATTGACAAAAAAACTAATTGAGTTGTGTGTGGAGGGGAAAGCATCAGTCAGTATCAGATTTGTTAGCTGAATCTAGCTCTCCGTTTCAGGGACCTACCCTCCAGGACAGTGCTGGCTTCAGGAAGCCCTGACTGCTGTATCTAGTACAGAGCACACACTTTGATTTCTAAACTACAGGATTCAATTGTTTCTTATTCAATTGTTTAACAATGACACACAGGATATTTGGCCCACTATCTTCTATCTGTACTGACGGCTGCATGTTTGAATATTGAAGTAGCCCATCACATCTGTATTGACGCAATACAGAAAATAAATGTTGTTTTTAAAATGTAATTTTTTTATGTATGTCATAGTGAAACACTCTCTTTTTCTCTGTTGAACATGATTTCTGTGATGGTTCATATTGGGCAGGTTTTAATACATCCTCTATTAGCTCTTTTCCCTACCTTCTACCCCAACCCTATCCCGGAACAGCTTTCCTAAACTCTGAGACGCTTTGTGTCAAAGGTAAACTTTTACCTCCTGACTGGTGTCTCCTGGGACATGGCTCAAAGTAAATCGGTCACGGAGACCTTTGTTGGGTGAAGGTCAGGCTGTAAAGGACTTTGGGAACCATTACCTTATACTGACAGTGGCTTCCTGTGATAACTGTGTGTTTAAATGTAGGTCCGTGTGATGTTTGACAGGCCACATTCCTAAGGAACACCAGCGTCATGGAAGATCCTCAACATTCCAACTGACCTGACCGTGCCCTCCAAAACCATGTCTCCTTCCCCTGACCCCAGAGGGCCCTGAGGTACAGTGTTGTGAGAATCAGGACCAGCTTTAACTGAGTGTTTGGGTATGTCTCAGTAGTCATAAGTCTGACCCCTCCCCTTTCTCCTCCTTTGACCCCTCACCTTTCCCCTCCTTTGACCCCTCACCTTTCCACTCCTTTGCAACACTTTCTGCAGGTCGTTGTTTTGTAAGAGAAGGGTTCTCCGTTAACTAAAGTAATACATCAGGTAGATGATAGATACTTTTTGCATGTGCATACTGCTCTCTACTTGCCGTGCTCTCTACAGATTTTGGGGATGTGGTTATTCCTCCGATGGTAGTGACTGTCAGAAATGTCACTATAATTGCAAACTTGAACTGCTGCTGACCTAACACCAAGACTACTGTCTTATCATATCTAATAAAACGTGGCAAATGTAGGTATTTATTCGGATAGATATTACTAGATACACAAAAATCGCCAATTTACGGCTATCAAGTTTTCTTTTACCCAAATATTTGCTTGTAGGATATTTGCCGCCCGTCTTACAAAACAATTAAGAGGCAACCACAGTCGATGAATAATAAAATATAATAAAACTATTTCTGAAGATAATAAACGGGTGGTCCCACTTCTAAACTAATTCTCAGCCAGCTGTGGGGTGTTTTGATTTGACCCTATTTGGTCAATGCCTCCTAATAAGCTTCAGTCGTTAATCAGTCAATAAGAACTGAATTTGAACTAGTACTGTCCGCGGAACAATTTTCTGGGTGACCTTTGGCAGAATTCCCTGTGTTTCCAGGTAAAACTGGATCTGTGTGTTTGTTATCATAGGCAGGGATAATCGTTCCTCAGGGTCCCATCAGTACAACCGAAATGAGGCCTCTGAAAGGAAGGCCAACCGAAATGAAGTCCAACCGAAATGAAGGCCTCTGAATATCCTAAGTTGCGGCCCGAGACATTGTTTTAAATTAGATTCATGTAAGCAGGCATTGTTCGTGTGCCAATGGTGGAAATGCCAGATTAATTTCAGAGAGAAATGGGTCAAGAAAACAGAGAGGAGCTGGAGGGTATAGGACTCTTTTATGACTAGTTTTCAGAGTGAAAATATGTAGGATAAAAATCCCTTGAGGTCTATCATCTAGTTTTCAAAGGGGCCAGAGACCGTAATAGGCATGCTATACTATCAATGATAGGGTAAATACAAATATAGCTAGCAGACGTGATACACATTACAAAGGAATACCATGTAGGCCTATCTAAAACACAAGGACTTTTTAAAAGTACTACATTTGTTGCATACAACCCACATAATCAAAACGTTCAGTAAAAAGACACACTGTGTGCACAATTATTAGGCAAGTTGTATGTTTGAGGATTAATTTTATTATTGAACAACTACAGTGTTCTCGGTCAATCCAAAATTTTAATAAACTACAAACCTCAATATTTAAGAAAGTATAAGTGAGGTTTTGGCTTTCTTTGGAGAATATCTATGTGTGCACAATTATTGGGCAACTATTACTGTGCACAATTATTATTGTGCAAAGTTCCCCATCTCACTTGTTTATTTTCATCTGTTAAAGTGAGAATAATAAACAAACAACTCAAAATTGGGACCAATATAGCCACCCTTCTTTTCAATAACAGTCATAAGCCTTCCATCCATGGAGTCTGTCAGTTTCTTGATCTGTTGACGATCAACTTTTTGTGCAGCAGCAACCACAGCCTCCCAGACACTGGTCAGAGAGGTGTACTGTTTTCCTTCATCTTAAATCGACCGTTTGACCACAAGTTGTCAATTGGGTTTAGGTCAGGTGAGGAAGGGAGCCATGTCATGATTCTTTAAGGCCTTTACTGGCTAGCCACGCAGTGGAGTACTTTGATGCATGCGATGGAGCATTGTCCTGCATAAAAATCATGGTCTTTTTGAAAGATGCAGACTTTTTCCTGTACCACTGCTTGAAGAAAGTGTCTTCTAAAAATTGGCAGTTGAGTTTGAGTCCATCTTCAACCCGAAAAGGTCCAACTAGCTCATCTTTAATAATACCAGCCCATATGAAAATGAAATTTCCCCCCCGGGGGATAAATAAAGTACCTATCTATCTATCCATACCAGTACCCCACCTCCACCTTGCTGGCGTCTGACTCGAAGTGGAGCTCCGTGCCCATTACTGATCCAGCCACGGGCCCATCCATCTGGTCCGTCAAGAGTCACTCATCTCATCAGTCCATAAAACCTTTGAAAAATCTGTCTTCAGATTTTTCTTGGCCCAGTCTTGACGTTTCAACTTATGTGTCTTGTTCAGTGGTGGTCTGGTTTCAGCCTTCCTTACCTTGGCCATGTCTCTGAGCACTGAACACCTTGTACTTCTGTGCACTCCAGGTAGGTTGCAGTTCTGGAATATGACAGCACTGGAGGATAATGGGTTCCTGGTAGCTTCATGTTTGATTCTTCTCAAATCTTTGGCAGTTAATTTGCATCTTTTTTTCTCAACACGGTTCTTGCGACCCTGTTGACTATTTGCAACAAAACGTTTGATGGTTCTGTGATCACGCCCCAATATCTTAGCAATTTCAAGAGTGCTGCATAAAAAACTTTTTAAAATGTTTGACTTTTCAGAGTCAGTTAAATCTCTTTTTTGGCCCATTTTTCCTGAGGAAAAGAAGCTGCCTAATAATTATGCACACCTTGATATAGGGTGTTGATCTCCTTAGGCCACACCCTCCCTCATTACACAAATACACATCACCTGATATGCTTAAATCCAATAAGCATTCCAGTTTATACAGCTTGGAGTTGGGAAATATGCATAATAATGATGATATGGTCAAAATACTGACTTGCCTAATAATTGTGCACACAGTGTAGTACTGATGAGAATGAACCTTTGTGGATGCATTGTTTAAACACGATCTTGATGACAATTCGATGTTATTTCAGTGTTAGTGGCAACTGAGGCATTCTGTCTGTAGCACAATGGTCAGTTGGTCGGTTCAGGGTACTCCGACTATGATGGAGGGTATCCACAGCTTTTTCAGGCCATTCTTGGGCAGCTATAAAGAGAGACTTGAGCCTCTAGATTATAGCTATCAGGATGGCAATCGCTGCCACGGGACAAACAGAGCGGATACCTAAGGACAGACTGAATGTGAGTGTATCTGATCACATCTGTATGAACCCACTTGAAACCAGAACAGAGCTTTAACCTAAGTCATTCATCTCACATCTCTATCCCAGTCCCCAAGTCCAAAAACTTCACTGGGTATATTATCTGTACAGATGATGCATTGCCTTTAGACGGCGCTGAGGAATCTTTCCATAAACAGACGTGTGGGGGGGGGGGGGGGGGGTTTGAGAGAGAGAGAGAGAGAGAGAGAGAGAGAGAGAGAGAGAGAGAGATTTTGTCTACTGTTGTATTGGAGGGAGGGAATCTACACACTTCATAAATATTTATCTCACGCATCTGTCTCTCATTTATTGCCAATAAATATCTCCTGCCTCTGACGTCTCCAGCTCATGCAGGCTACGGAGGGCAGGAAGGAACAGCCAGCAATAGGAGTAGCTGTAGATATTCTAATCACGTCTTTTACATGAGTTTGGAAGAGCGGATACGATAATGGGACTATAGTATGTCACGTAATTTGACTGCGCCAACTTTTTGCATTTGTATATATTCAGTCAATTGTAGTTCTCAGTTCTCAGTCAGGGCCTGCGTGACCCTGTGTTGCTAGTTGCTGCAGGTTAAAGAGGAGAGGTGGTGTCCTCAGGACCTTGCATAGTAAACGGACACACTCCTCTCCTCTGCCTTTTTCTGTCTGGAACATTGGCTCGTTAGAGAAGCTGATTAAATCAACGGGGCGAGGGTCAGGCCAACCACTGGAGGGAGAAATGCTGTGCTATGATGAACATGGAGAGAGGGAGGAGGAGATGAAGGGAGACAAAAACAAAGACAAAGAGGTAGAGGGACAGATGGGGAAATATAGGGGTGTTTGCAGAAGTGAACGGGAAAGATGGAGGGACAGAAAGAGAGGGGGAGAGAGAGAGAGAGAGAGAGAAAGGAATGTAGTGTTAGTGATTGTAGTTGGCGTCTCTGATGGCTTTTCTGCACGTGGTTTGGCTGTGCGGGGAGACTAGACGTTCCTTTCTAATGGAACCCTACAGAGCACAGGTGGAAAGCCACTCAAATCCTCTATCTAATGAAATAACGTACTGTGTGTGTGTCTGAAAAAGAGGGAATGCCAAGAGAAGTTAGGAGGGATGTTACTTTTTCTCTTTTTAATTTCAACCAGATTTTTAATTCAGGACTAATTAGGTTTCAGGAAACCAGCCCTCAAGGTTAAAGGAGAAAGTTTCAAAGAAGCAATAATGAGGGTATGCATGTAGTACTTTCTCTGTGTTCTGTCTCGGCCCAACGGCCTCAAGGCACTTCATTATCACCCTCATTTAGCTAATCATCTGATTTTCTGAACCACTTTAAATGGGGCTATGGTTGTGATTGGTTTGGGGAGCACACACTGTCCTGGTTCTGCTCACTTTAGCCCAGTTTGTGCCCCACTTCCGTCTGACGTTGCAGTAAAATAGATTTTGTTACATTCTTTCTTTAAAAAAAAAATAAAAAAAACAGAGTTCCAAGTTCTAGAAAGTTTTGGGTACCACTTCCTGTCTTTCTCCTACTCCTATTATGACCGGGGTAGCACAGTGCCCTCTTGTCTATTATGGTGACCACCTGTTAATGAATGTATATCATGTCTAATTCATGCTGATAGATAGATAGATAGATAGGTACTTTATTGATCCCCCGGGGTGGAAATTTCATTGTCAAGCAGCTACAACAAAACACAGGGCAGGTGCAAAATGCCACAACGAAAGTACACAAAAGACAGATACACGGTACATGATACATAGAGCGGCAGTATGAAAAAGTATAGAAATACAAGATATCTGGAGTGCAATAAGAATAATACGAATAATATCTGATCATGATAATAAGAATAATACGTCTAAACCTCAAAGCTCACCTCATTCTCACAAGTATTGGAGAAATCAGATATATCCTACAAATAACTAACTCTTCTCTCCCAGAACACGTCTGCAGTAGGACCCAGGGGCCACCGAGGCGCCGGCTCCACAGGGCTTACGAGCTCGTGTGTAAAGAAGTGGCACAGCCAATTTGGTTCAGTGTGTGGAGAGCCTGAGTGAGGTGCGTGCGTAGTGGACCTATAACTCGTGAAGAGGTGCATGGCTTAGGCAGTTCGTTTTCAACACCAGCCAACTCTAGCTGAACTCTCCTTTTCCACCAAGACGTGCGGAATACAGTACACAGATCCAGTGCGTACTTGAAAGGACTTTGGTTTGGCTGCAATGTTTCGACAGGAGCATTTACCTTTCTTTCGCACATGCACAGCGACGCATGGGTGTAAGGCTTCTAACGAATAAGGACTTTTATGGAGTTTTTTTCTTTACTTTGTCTTTGGATAGCTTTGGGACAGTAGAGCGCGGTTGCAGCTCCCCTTTTCCCGCGGAACTCTACCTGGATGGAAACCATGTCACCACAGCAACAGAACGAGCTGAGCCGCACGACGTCGTTCGCTGGCGAGTCCAAGATCAGCACGCAACATGAAAACAAGAGGGTAAATTAACATCATAGGCCAATTCATGCGTTTTTACGCACCCATTCCCCAAAAAATGTGTAGATTGTTATACGTTTCAAAACAGTGAAAATACATGTTTGGTCAAGTAGCTTATTGCAACTGTGTTGTGTTGCGCGCTCTGTGTCCTGTAGCGCACGGGCTCACACGGGGATTGTCGGTGCTATGTTCGGACTCACGGTGTTCACAGGAGGAGGGAGTAAATCACCGTTAAACCGACCCCTCCGGTTGTAGACACTAATCAGAATATTCATAGACAGATTCAGGCATATGCAACTCAGTTCTTTGCTGAAAACAGCACTACCTGTTGCATATACATGCGTATATGTGCATTGGTGACATTTCAAAAGCATGTCAATGCTTTGAAACCATAGATCTCATACAGTATATAAAATATGACACCTTTGTTGTAAACCTTAGGCCTATATCATATAGCCAACTGTACGTTATATACTAATGACCAACAGTTGGAATGTATAGATTCCCCCTCCGCAGTCTGAACCAGTGTTTGTGTAAAAGCTATGGTGTTGTTCTGTAACCGGGTATTTCAGTCTCTGGCACAACTAGTGTCTGGCTACGTGGGCCTTTTGCAAGAGGCTTTACCCACTGCTCTGCTTTGTTTGGAAATAGCAGCTATTCTATAAGCAAGTCTGTCATTAATACCTTGACTGCTTCAGTAGTTGATTGTTTGAATAACTATTTCCTTTATCTGTCCAGTCACAAGACCTACAGTGCATTTGACCCCTTGACTTTTCCCACATTTTGTTACATTAGATAGATAGATAGATGGGTAGGTACTTTATTGATCCCCGAGGGGAAATTTCTTTGTCAAGCAGCTACGAAAAAACACAGGGCAGGTGCAAAATGCCAGAACAAAAATACACAAAATACAGATACATGATACATAGAGCGGCAGTATGAAGAAGTATACAAATACAAGAAGTCTGGAGTGCAAAAAAGCTATAAAAAGACATTGCATAGTATGGGTGGATGGCAGAATATGTACACTATACATTGTTGCAGAGTGTTAGGTGAAAAAAAAAAAGATACAAATATTGCAAGTTGAAATAGATAAATAAGGAGTATTTGCATGGTTAACTATACTATACAGGTCGATGGCAGAGAAATACTTAAATAGCTAAAAGTGCATATGATATAAGTGAGGGTAATAATAGTTTACTTAATATACAGACTGGTTAAATGAACAGGTGAATATGTTTGCATCGTTAAATTAACTGTACAGGTAAATTACAGGAAGAGATACTTAAATAGCTAAATGTGTGTATGATATAATTTAGGGTAATAATAGTAATTCCCTTAAAATACAGTCCTTAGTATGCATGGTATAATTACAGATAAATGCACGCATTGCACATTCAATATACTAAAAGCAATGATAAAAGATACAACTAATAGGATACTAATATGCATTCCTGAGTGAATGACTACGTAAGTTGTCAAAGAATTACATAAAATATTGCACGTAAATATGATATAACTGTACATGAATATGTGTATATACAGACCTGAAGGAATAAATAAATAAGTCCTGAGTGAATGAGTGATTACAGACCAGAGTTACTCACGGATGGATGCATAATTGTTAAACTAGCTCCTAACACCCCAACAGTTCCAGGTCTATGTTGCTGACACACGGCACCCCGGTGAGGCATTAAATAGTCTAATAGCCGCCGGCAGGAAGGACCTCCTGTAGCGCTCTCTGGCACACCGTGGTCGGATCAGACCGTGACTGAAGGTGCTCCTCTGCGTCATAACCATGGCATGCAGAGGGTGGGTGACGTTGTCCATGATGGCCAGCAGTTTGGCAAGGATCCGTCTCTCTGCCTCCTCCTCTAGAGTGCCAAGGCTAATCCCCAGAACAGAGCTAGCCTTCTTGATCAGCTTATTTTACCCAACTTTTATGTTGGCGCCCCAGCACACCACTGCAAAAAAGTAGTTTACTGCACACGTTGAAGGACCTGAGCCTCCTCAGAGAGTAGAGTCTGTTCAGAGCCCCTGTGTTACCAGCCCATTCCAGCCTGTTGTCCATATTAACTTTGTTTTTTCCCACCTCATTAATCTACACACAATATCCCATAATGACAAAACAATAACTGGTTTCTAGAAATGTTAGCAAATTTAATGAAAAACAGATATCACATTTACATAAGTATTCAGACCCTTTACTCAGTACTTTGTTGAAGCACCTGTGGCAGTGATTACAGCCTTGAGTCTTCTTGGGTATAGCACTACAAGCTTGGCACACCTATATTTGGGGAGTTTATCCCATTCTTCTCTGCAGATCTTCTCAAACTCTGTCAGGTTGGATGGGGAGCGTTGCTGCACAGCTATTTTCAGGTCTCTCTAGAGAAGTTCGATCGGGTTCAAGTCTGGGCTCTGGCTGGGCCACTCAAGGACAAAACAGACTTGTCCCAAAGCCACTCCTGCGTTGTCTTGAGTGCTCTGGAGCAGGTTTTCATCAAGAAGCTCTCTGTACTTTGCTACGTTAATCTTTCCCTCGATCCTGACTAGTCTCCCAGTCCCTGCCACTGAAATAGGCCCTTCTCCCCCGATTACTAGCTCTAGGAAGAGTCTTGGTGGTTCCAAACTTCTTCCATTTAAGAATGATGGAGGCCATTGTTTTTGGGGACCTTCAATGCTGTAGAAATCTTTGGGTACCCTTCCCCAGATCTGTGCCTTGACACAATCGTGTCTCTGAGCTCTACGGACAACTTCATGGCTTGGTTTTTGCTCTGACATGCACTGTCAACTGTGGGACCTTCTATAGACAGGTGTGTGCCTTTTCAAATCATGTGCAATCAGTTGAATTTAACACAGGTGGACTCCAATCAAGTTGTAGAAACATCTCAAGGATGATTAATGGAAACAGGATGCACCTGAGCTCAATTTCGAGTCTCATAGCAAAGGGTCTGAATACTTATGTAAATAAGATATCTGTTTTCTTTTTTTTGGTAATACATTTGCAAAAATTTAGAAAAACCTGTTTTCACTTTGCCATTATGGGGTATTGTGTGTAGATTGATGAGGGAAAACAAATACTGAATCCATTTTAGAATTGTGCAATGTTTAGGCTACACCACAGTACGTTTTTTTTACCGTTGTTTTATCAGGATATGCTGTATGTGTCTGTCCAGCCAGCTGCTGCTGTGTGTACTGTAAATACGTAAACCCCCATTAGGGAACATTAGTTAGACATATTTGGGCTGTTGGATCAGAGTCTCTGCTGTGTCTGGGTTGTCTGAACAGCTTTCTCTCTCTGTTTCCCTCTATCTCCACCCCATCATACCTCTCTTTATCTCTCTCTGCTTCCCTCTATCTCCACCCCATCATACCTCTCTCTCTCTCCTGCACAGAGGATGAAGTCTCTGAGCCATCGTCGACAGTCCGCTCCCTCTCTGGTCATCAACAAAGCCCTGACCAGATCCAGAACTTTTTCCAGGTACTTTGGGGGACCAGGGACATTTCTCATAAACTAGGTGTAAATGTCAAATCCTAGCTCAAAACATTTACACAATTCAACATTTCCTGCAAATCTCCCATCAATATTACACTCTGAGCTTGAGATGAAATTGGGTTTTTTCAGTTAGGCTCTCAAGGTAGAGCTCTCAAAGTTGACAGTTTACGTTCTATTTCTATGGTTCTCTCTTGGCCAGTGAAGTGGCAGGTTTTAAGCTTTTTCGGGAGGATAGAACAGCGGCCTCTGGCAAGACAAGGGGCGCCAGTCTAT
The DNA here is from genome assembly GCA_023634145.1 of Thymallus thymallus. Classification (NCBI taxonomy): domain Eukaryota; kingdom Metazoa; phylum Chordata; class Actinopteri; order Salmoniformes; family Salmonidae; genus Thymallus; species Thymallus thymallus. The sequence continues at coordinate 19,849,617 of CM042419.1, forward strand.
GTATATTTGTAAACAACAGCTGGTGCACGAAATTGAAGGATGTCTCGAGGTTTTGCTCGCCTGAGGTAGAGCATCTCATGATAAGCTGTAGACCACACTATTTACCAAGAGAATTTTCATCGATATTATTCGTAGCTGTCTATATACCACCACAATCCAATGCTGCCACTAAAACCACACTCACTGAGCTGTATACGGCCATTAGCAAACAGGAAAATGCTCATCCAGAGGCGGCGCTTCTAGTGGCTAGGTACTTTAGTGCAGGGAAACTCAAATCCATTCTACCTAATTTATATCAGCATTTTAAATGTGCAACCAGAGGCAAAAAGACTCTAGATCACCTTTCCTCCACACACAGAGTCGTGTACAAAGCTCTCCCTCACCCTCCATTTGGCAAATCTGACCATAATTCTATCGTCCTGATTCCTGCTTACATGCAAAAACTGAAGCAGGAAGCACCAGTGACTCGGTCAATAAGAAAGTGGTCAGATGAAGCAGATACTAAGCTACAGGACTGTTTTGCTAGCACAGACTGGAATATGTTCCCGGGATTCTTCCCGATGGCATTGAGGAGTACACCACAACAGTCACTGGCTTCATCAATAAGTGCATCGATGACGTCATCCCCACAGTGACCGTATGTACATACCCCAACTAGAAGCCATGGATTACAGGTAACATCCGCACTGAGCTAAAGGGTAGAGCTGCCACTTTCAAGGAGCGGTACTCTAACCCGTAAGCTTATAAGAAATCCCGCTATGCCCTCTGATGAACCATCATACAGGCAAGCGTCAATAGAGGACTAAGATTGACTCGTACTACACCGGCTTCGACGCTCGTCGGATGTGGCAGGGCTTGCAAACTATTACAGACTACAAAAGGAAGTGAAGCTGCGAGCTGCTCAGTGACACAAGCCTACCAGACAAGCTAAATTACTTCAATGCTCGCTTCGAGGCAAACAACACTGAAACATGCATGAGAGCATCAGCTGTTCCGGGCAACTGTGTAATCACGTTCTCCATAGATGTTGTGAGTAAGACCTTTAAGCACCGTGTACTCCGAGCATGCGCTGACCAACTGGCAAGTGTCTTCACTGACATTTTCAACCTGTCCCTGACTGAGTCTGTAATACCAACATGCTTCAAGCAGACCACCATAGTCCCTGTGCCCAAGAACACTAAGGTAACCTGCCTAAATGACTACCGACCCGTAGCACTCACGTCTGTAGCCATGAAGTGCTTTGAAAGGCCGGTCATCAACACCATTATCCCAGAACAGATCCACAGATGATGCAATCTCTATTGCACTCCACACTGCCTTTTCCCACATGGACAAAAGAAACACCTATATGAGAATGCTATTCATTGACTACAGCTCAGCCTTCAACACCATAGTGCCCTCAAAGCTCATCACTAAGCTAAGGACCCTGAGACTAAACAACTCCCTCTGCAACTTGATCCTGGACTTCCTGACGGGCCGCCAACAGGTGGTAAGGGTAGGTAACAACACATCCGCCACACTGATCCTTAACACGGGGGCCCTCAGGGGTGCGTGCTCAGTCCCCTCCTGTACTCCCTGTTCACTCATGAGTGCATGGCCAGACACGACTACAACACCATCATCAAGTTTGCCAATGACACGAGAGTGGTAGGCCTGATCACCGACATATTATGAGACAGCCTGTAGGAAGGAGGTCAGAGACCTGGCTGTGTGGTGCCAGGACAACACCCTCTCCCTCAACGTGATCAAGACAAAGGATATGATTGTGGACTACAGGAAAAAGAGGACAGAGCATGCCTCCATTCTCATTGACGGGGCTGTAGTTCCTTGGTGTTTTGCATGAGTCCTCAGATCCTCAAAAAGTTCTACAGCTGAACCGTCGAGTGCATCCTGACTGGTTGCATCACTGCCTGGTGTGGCAACTGCTTGGCCTACGACCACAAGGCACTACAGAGGGTAGTGCGTACGGCCCAGTACATCACTGGGGCCAAGCTTCCTGCCATCCAAGACCTCTCTACCAGGCGGTGTCAGAGGAAGGCCCTATAAATTGTCAAAGACTCCAGTCACCCTAGTCATACACTGTTCTCTCTGCTACCGCACGGCAAGAGGTACCGGAGCGCCAAGTCTAGGTCCAAAAGGCTTCTTAAAAGCTTCTACCCCCAAGACTCCTGAATAGCTAGTCAAAGGGTCACCAGACCCCTTTTTATGCTGCTGCTAATCTCTGTTTATTATCTATGCATAGTCACTTTAACTCTACCTATATGTACATATTACGGTGCCCTTGCACATTGACTCTGTACCGGTACATCCTGTATAAAGCCTCGCTGTTGTTTTACTATTTGTTACTTTTAATTTCTATTTAAAAACGTACCTTCTTAAAGCATTGTTGATTAAGGGTTTGTAGGTAAGCATTTCACTGAAAGGTCTACACCTGCTGTATTCGGCTAATGTGACAAATAAAATGTGATTTGATTATCATAGATCAGAGAGGTCAAGGGTCACAATTGTTAAACATGAGACAGTCTGCGTGAGTTTGTGTGTGTGTGTGTACATGCGTACCCTGGTCAAACGTGGAGACCGCATTGCAGTCTTAGAGGACAACCCTTTTTGGTTCCATGTAGAACCCTCTGTGGGACAGCCAAATAACCCTTTTAGGTTCTAGATAGCAGCCTTTTTTCTAAGAGTGTGTGTTATCAGTCTGAGTTAGCTGTCTGAAGGGACTGACCCAAACAGGGAGACCGAGACAAGACATCCCCCTCCCATTCTGGATGTGTGTCAGGGTCATTACTGCTTAAATGACCCCTGGGACTCTGAGCTGTGATTGAGAGGAGTGGAAGGAGTTGAACCAAGTTTTTAATTGAGTGTGTTGCGCCTACGTCTTCCAAATACTCTGAGGTGTGATATCATAATCTGCTCCCCAGTACAGACGCTTAACAGGAAGGAGCTGAACGACTTCATTACTAAGAGAGGAACAGAGTTTTTCTGTGTGTGTGTGCACATGCTGTATGTCAAGGCAGTCGTGACATTAATGGGTCACATGGCATTGATCTCCAGTTGTTGTTATTCAGACACACATACATACATACATACACACACACACACACACATCAAGCTCCTAGTCCTAGAGTGGTTCTCCTCTCAGGCATCGCTAATCCTCTCAGATAGCTAATCCATCTCAATCAGGATCGGGGATCTATTAATATCCCTGGCTTTGACCCCCTGTCCATGGCAGTGAATAACCATATTAAAGAGACACTGGAGGTCTCTTCATCCGACCAGGTGACTACTAGCCTAACTGACCCCTTTCACAGCAGGGACACATTCCATTTAATTCAACCCCTTCAATCACAACCACATACCCCAGAATGTTGATTTAATGAACTGAAGTTCCTGCATACATTTGCTCCCTTTTGTTAGGATTGTTTTGGTTGTATAATTTGGTTAGGAAAATATTTATTTATTTATTTATTTATTCTAGAAAAGTGTGTTTTAGATTGGATGTATACCTGATATTTTCTCCCCAGAGAAAGCTTCCTGGTTCCTGTGAGTCCAGAGACATGCCCATTGGTCCAGTCGTTCCTGTGTCCTGATAGGGTGTTCCTCCTGCACGGCCACATCACACTGAAGACAGGGCTGCAGACGCAGGACAGAGACCTCTTCCTCTTCACTGACATCCTCATCATCGCCAAGGCCAAGTAAGAGCAAGAGAGGGAGGAGGAAGGTGGGAGATACAGGGGGGTAAAGAGGGGGAGGATGACAGAAGGGCAGTGAATGACCATGAAAATTAGTCTGTGTGAGTGTCTCTGACATCTGTTTTTTGTCATCCTCAGGTCTCCCACACACTTCAAGCTGAAGGCCCAGGTGTGTGTGGGTGAGATGTGGACAGCCCAGTGTATGGAGGAGGTGTGTGAGGGCAGCACCAACCCAGAGAAGAGCTTCGTCATGGGCTGGCCCACCTGCAACTGTGTGGTCACCTTCAGGTACACAACAGACATTCTGGGTCTGCACTCTGCACTGCATATTTCTCAGCAGTGAAGTATTGCTTATACGGTGCATTCAGATAGTATTCAGACCCCTTGACTTTTTCCACATTTTGTTACGTTACAGCCTTATTCTAAAATTGATTAAATCGTTTTTCCCCCTCATCAATCTACACACAATACCCTATAATGACAAAGCAAAAACATGTTTTTTTTATACATTTTGCTAATTTATATAAGAAAAGGGAAATATCACATTTACATAAGTATTCAGACCCTTTACTCAGTACTTTGTTGAAGCACCTTTGCCAGCGATTACCACCTAGATTCTTCTTGGGTATGACACAAGCTTGGTACTCCTGTATTTGAGGAGTTTCTCCCATTCTTCACTGCAGATCCTCTCAAGCTCTGTCAGGTTGGATGGGGAGCGTTGCTGCACAGCTATTTTTAGGTCTCTCCAGAGATGTTCGGCTTCGGGCTCTGGCTGGGCCAATCAAGGACATTCAGAGACTTGTCCCGAAGCCACTGCTGCGTTGTCTTGGCTGTATGCTTAGGGTCGTTGTCCTGTTGGAAGGTAAACTTTCACCCCAGTCTGAGTTCCTGAGCACTCTAGAGCAGGTTTTCATCAAGGATATCTCTGTACTTTGCTCCGTTCATCTTTCCCTCGATCTTGACTAGTCTCCCAGACCCTGCCGCTGAAAAACATCCCCACAGTATGATGCTGCCACCACCATGCTTCACCGTAGGGATGGTGCCAGGTTTCCTCCAGACGTGACGCTTGGCATTCAATCTCAGTTTCATCAGACCAGAGAATCTTGTTTCTCATGGTCTGAGAGTCTTTAGGTGTCTTTTGGCAAACTCCAAGCGGGCTGTCATGTGCCTTTAACTGAGGAGTGGCTTACATCTGGCCACTCTACCATAAATGCATGATTGGTGGAGTGCTGCAGAGATGGTTGTCCTTCTGGAAGGTTCTCCCATCTCCACAGAGGAACTGTGAAACTCTGCCAGAGTGACCATCGGGTTTTTGGTCACCTCCCTGACCAAGGCCCTTCTCCCCCGATTGCTCAGTTTGGGCGGGCGGCCAGCTCTAGGAAGAGTCTTGGTGGTTCCAAACTTCTTTCATTTAAGAATGATGGAGGCCAATGTTCTTGGGCACCTTTAATGCTGCAGAAATGTTTTGGTACCCTTCCCCAGATCTGTTGCTCGACACAATCCTGTCTCGGAGTTCTACTGACAATTCCTTTGGCCTCATGGCTTGGTTTTTGCTCTGACATAAACTGTCAACTGTGGGACCTTATATAGACCGGTGTGTGCCTTTCCAAACCATGTCCAGTCAGTTACCACAGTTGGACTCCAAGTTGTAGAAACATCTCAAGGATGATCAATGGAAACAGGATGCACCTGATCTCAATTTCGAGTCTCGTAGCAAAGGGTCTGAATACTTATATCGATAAGGTATTTTAGATTTTGATTTGTAATACATTTGCACAAATTTCTAAAAACCTATTTTCGCTTTGTCATTATGGGGTATTGTGTGTTAGATAAGGCTGTAACGTAACAAAATATGGAAAAATTCAAGGGGTCTGAATACTTTCTGAATGCTCTGTATATACAGCAGGGGAGGCTGGTGGGATGAGCTATTGGGGGACGGGGTCATTGTAATGGCTGGAATGGAATGAATGAAACTGAGTCAAGCATGTGGTTTCCAAATGCTTGACGTGTTTGATACTGTACCATTAATTCCATTCCAGCCATTACAATGAGCCCGCCCTCCTATAGCTCCTCCCATCAGACTCCTCTGATATACAGTATGACCTTTATAGGTTGTGTATATTTCAACCTGGTACATTTTTACAGGTGGTTCGATCATTTTCTGTAGAAAGTGTTTAGGTTCTAATTTGATATGTTTAGTTTGCTCGTGCTGTTGACGTTATGACTTTTTATGTTTGTCTTTACCAGCTCTGAGGTCCAGAAGGAGAGATGGCTCTCGCTGCTCAAAAGGTGAGCAACAAATAAGCCACGATTGTTTCTTCTACTGTAAACGTACGTGCCCATTATGTGTTTTTCCTGTGGGCTGAATCCTAACTTTACTGTTTTTCCAGTCGAATAAAAGAGGAGAAGGAAAAGGATGATCCTAAAACCATTCCACTGAAGGTGTTTGGGAAAGGCATCAGGAGTTGTGCTCAGTCCGTCAGTAAGACCTTGGGTGTCAGTAACTCTGATTCAACCAATGAGGTTGTCCGACTCGCTCTGCAGCAGTTTGGTGTCACGGTGGGTATAGAATCGAGCAATACAGTTTTTTTTATGTTGTTATCTTGACTAATGTTGCTTTTGGAGTGTTTTTGTTTGTTATCTTGGTTCTTAGAATATCTTTATATGTGTTCCATAGAGCTGTGTTATATTGGTTAGAATATCTTTGTCAGTGTTCCATAGAGCTGTGTTATCTTGGTTCTTAGAATATCTTTCTGTGTTCCATAGAGCTGTGTGAAGGACTACCAGCTGTGGGTGAGCTCCAAGAGGGACAACGCCCCTTACCCTCTCATTGGTGAGATTCTAACCAAGGTCTTGTCTATTGGTTGATTCCCTGGTGTGTTAGTTGAATTAGGTGTTGAATCAGGTGTTTTCGTGCTGGCCTGGAAGTAAATCCTACTGGAAACCCTGACCTCTGACCTTTACGCCCGCGTCCCTCTCCCAGGTCATGAGTTCCCTTTCAGTATCCAGATGAGTCATATGCGGGAGCCCCTGTCCCAGTCGGGCGGCAGAGACACAGTTCCACTTCCAGACAGACAGAGGACTATGCACCGTGACCAGCTACAGGTGGACAAACAGTGCCAGTTCATCCTCAAGACCCGGCGCAACTCCACAACAACAACGCATGTGATTGGTGAGGACTGAGGAGGCGCTTAATGTACTAATACTCGTCTATAAATAGTTTATAAATGGTCTATTACTGGTCTGTTACTGATGGCCCAGGATTGGCTTTGGGGCTCATTTTTGCTGTCAAACGTTCTCTTGTTGCTACTCTCTTGCTTCCTCTTTCTCTCCTCTCTCCTCCACTGCAAATAATTTGATCTCACCCTGTTGTGACCACGTCTTGTCTGACCTAACATCTCACTCCAGTAGACCCAGCTCAGAAGCCCTTCAAGCGAAGGCGTTCTCTCATCAAATGGGCTTTCTGGAAAGGCTCCAATCCTAACCTCCACAGTTCCTCCACAAACCTCTCCTCTCCCACTCCCGGCTACCTGTTCGGCCAATCGCTGAGCACCATCTGTTGGGACAACTCCCTGCCCAAGCCCGTCATGGTGAGTGAGGCGATGATGTCATAGCAGTGATTTGAGGAAGTCGGTTGAAAATGTATCAATCTTATCTACAACCTCTATCACTCTCTCTCTCTCTCTCTCTCTCTCTCTCTCTCTCTAGGACATGCTGGTGTTTCTGTACAACGAGGGTCCGTTCACGCGGGGAATATTCCGACGGTCAGCGGGGGCGAGGGCGTGTCGTGACCTCAGGGACAGACTGGACTCTGGGGTTCAGGATGTCTTGCTGACACGGGAACACGTCTTCATCATCGCTGCTGTGTTCAAGGTACACTCTAAAAGACGCTAGACAACTCTGAAGTCTGCGGCGGCAGAATGACATCAATTATACCATTGTTATGATGTGTTATGTAGGCCTTATGGCAGACGGAAGTGAAGTGGAATCAAATGTACTTTCATCAACTGAGAAAAAACAGGTTTAACCTTTGTGCTTAGATAGATAGATAGATAGATAGATCGATAGATAGAGGTTGTCTGTTGAGGTTGTCCTCTTACCATTAAAAACGCAAAAATAACCGCTTTAATCTATTTTGACCAGAGTGACGCATCGACGAACCGCCAAATGCCCATTTCTGTTTGAAAATTGAAAAAGAGGTGGAGTTGGACCGTTTTTCGTGCCCGAAGTTGACCTTAAACTATGTAAATGACTCATGTCAGGGAAGGACATTGTCGTTACTTGCCAAGTGTTACAGTGCACCTGTGCACTTGTGCTGCGTTGTTGTCGACGTGTGTGCCAGGTAATTGAATTATATCTGAAAGATAATTAATCTCATCCAATCCAATTATCGACTCGTATCTCTATGGGTGACACATACGAGTCCATAGCAACGCAGCACAGGCTGTACCAAAAACAATAGCTAAATAGAGATATGGTTGTCAAATTTAATCTGTAGCTCTTAATCTGGTAGGGATCCACTGAATGGATCTGAAGACATGACCAGTTACATTTAAAAGTATATGGCAACAAATGAAGGTTCACCTAAAACTTCACCTCAAAATGAACTTCAATTACATTTTACTGTTTTTTATGCGTTTTTCCTCTATAAATTGTGTCAGTCTAGTGACTCTGGTCTCTGTCTCAACATTCAGGACTTCCTGCGGAACATTCCGGGAAGTCTGCTGTGTTCCGACCTCTATGAACAGTGGATGGATGTGATGGAGGAAGCAGAATCGGAGGAGGAGGAGGAGCAGGCGCGGGATATAACGAGGTAATGTGCGCAGTAGGCTACTAGGATAAGTGGTGTAATTGCCCAGTAATAGGCTGAGTAATGAACCAGGTGAATAACTTATGAAAGGGAAACTCCTCTAGATAGTTTACACAGAGTGCCAGGGACCACTGCTTCCCTCAGCTAAGTGTTTTAATCATAGAGCTAGTACAGACATAGCCCAGGGTTAGGGAACTGAAGAGGACTGGACAGCGTCAGTACGACTGTAGGCTGCTTACAAGTAGGAAAATATTGGGAAAACTAAATATTCCTCAGGGGCATTTAGTTGGTATCAACTATTTGATATCGATTCGTTCCACCCAGTCACAAGGGAGCCGCATGAGAGAGAGAGAGAGGGGAAAAAAACAGTTTGTGACTTTTAGTCAAAGTAGAGAGCGAGTGAGCTATTATGGTATCATTCATTTCTGGGATGGAAAGCAGTCCATGTTCAGCTGGAGGTAAAGGTAGCCCTTTAAGACAGATCTAGGATCAGATTACCTTAGCCTAATCCTAACCAAAACCATCAGGCCAATGAGAAACATCTGACCATGTATCAGTCATTAGGGGCAGCTTGTACCTACACAAATCTAATCAAGTTGTATTATTTGTATTTCGTTGTATTTAAAATGTGTGTGACTGTCCTTGTCTATCAGTGTTTTGTTACTTGTTGTGTTTTGTGTGGACACCAGGAAGAGTAGCTGCTGCTTCTGCAAAAGCTAATGGGGATCCAAATAAACAAATAAATAAACAAACCAGCTTCTGGAGTTTTTCCTGTCAGGGAAAAGTCAAGGCCTGGTTCATAGTGTAAATAATACACATTTTTGACCCATCTGTGACCCTCCTTCACTGCAGGCTGGTTGGTCTACTGCCCAAAGAGAACGCCCTGTTGCTACGCTACGTTGTTGCCGTGCTGCACAGTATCCAGGAAAACGCCCATGACAACCAGATGAACGCCTTCAACCTGTCTGTGTGTATTGCTCCCAGCATGCTCTGGGCCCCGGGCCCAAGCAGCCCCGAGATGGAGGGGGAGGGCGCCAAGAAGGTGAGGGGACGGCTGGAAGGGTAATACACATAAGCACTTTCCCTTGATCCTTAACCTTCGTTTTGACCTATAACCCTTAGCCTAACTTTTAACATCAACATCAACTCTTACCTAAACACAAACAATTTGACCCCTAACCTTTACCTAGGCTAGGCTCCACTTAAGCCTTTGTCCTGTAACCTAGTGAACGGTCACTCAAAAACTGGAAAACTACAGTAGAATAACAGTTAACATGTAGCTGGAAACTTAACAGTAATGAGACGGTTAACATGTAGCTGGAAACATAACAGGGGCTTGCTGGGAAATATGCAAAGCATTTCCTTCAGCCTGCAGGGTCAGCACTCTTCTCACACTCATCTTGCGACGCAAACAAACAAATAGACACACACACACACACACACACACACTACCCCTTCCCTCGCTATGGATGTTTGTTTTTTCTCCAAAAGTGTAGCAGTTAATTCTAATTCTATGGCTAACAGATTTGTCTGACGGCTCAGCTAACATTGCAAAAATGGGATTATGCAACAAAGTCTTAGGTTACAAGTTCATGTGTTCCATAGCCAGTTCAATAGCCCCTAGAAGCTTATCTAGCGCACTGAGACCGAAAATACAGACAACAACGTCAATGTAACCATCAGAGACATTGTGTCAGTTCATCACCATATCAACGGAATGTCCAATCTACTCAGAATAGATTGTTCTTTCTCTGAGAAGGTTATCTGGTAAATTCCCATCACTTACACCCCCGGTCAAAGGGTGGCTACTTTGAAAAATCTAAAATATTGTTATTTGTTTAACACTTTTTTTGGTTACTACATTATTCCATATGTGTTATGTCATAGTTTTGATGTCTTCACTTTTATTCTAAAATGTAAAAAATTGTGCAAATAAAGAAAAAACCTTGAATGAGTATTATTCCAAACTTTTGATCGGGGGTGTATGTCACTCCTGCATTACTGTTTCATACAGTTAGAAAGCGGTGAAGCCCTTTGTCCTAAGAATAGACTAATTTCTCTATCTTGGAGATTGATTTCGCAACTTCTCATTTGAAAAACACGATGTGTCTTCAATGATAGTTATTTTTTTAACTCAAGGCCTAATAAAAAGACACATAGAGCTCAGACACTAGTATCTGTAGTAGTTCCTCCATGTTAAAGACCTGTCCCCTGTACTGTCCCTAGGTGTGTGACCTGGTGAGGTATATGATAGAACACTGCCAGGAGGTCCTGGGAGAGGATGTCACCTCTCTGTTTGGAGGTCTACCCCGGAAACGCGCCGAATCAGGTGTCACTCACACACACACACACACTAACATCTCTGTTTATGCAAAGACTCCCCTGCTCAAAAACACACACCATCTAATTTTCTCTTATCTCTCTCCACAGACGTGTCTTCATTTCACCTGACCGACTCGTCTTATGACAGCCTGGAGAACATGCTGAATGATGACAGCAGTGAGTCTCCGGGCCTGCACACCTCACGGCGGCGCTGGAGAGCCAAACCCCTGCAGGGCAGCCTGGACTCCGTCCTCACCCTGAGCGACTGCGACCTGGACCAGCCCGACCTGGACACAGAGCCCCAATCTGGCAACCACCACCACCACCATGATACGATCACACAATCTGGATCTGGCAACCTCCTCCAGCCCTCAACCCCAGCCCGAGACAGAACCAGGAAACTCAGCCCAGCTGCGCCACCCTCCTGTCCCAGCCCCCCAGCCCCTCGGAGGGGGGGGAGGAGGTGCTCAGAGCCGGCCATAGGGTACTTTGTGGCAGGAAATGCAGACAGGCTGGGCAGTATCGATGACCTGGCTGGAGGTGGGGAAATGTTTCACAGCTTACGGAAGGATGGACAGACACACAAACCCACACACACAGGGGAGTGGAATGGCAGTAAGGGTGCATGTGAGGGTTCGAGGTCACAAGGTGCACAGACACGACGCCGGGATGCGAGCTACTCCAGTCTCTCCTCCCCGCCCACCTCCCCCACCCCCACACGCTCCTCCATGGACTCCCTGGACAGCCTCCTCTCCCACTCCAGCATCCAGTCCACTCCATTATGGCAACCCAGGGCCGGTACCAAAGCTGCAAGATTGACTCCCTCCCCTGCCCCTTCTGGTCCTCCTGTCCCTTCTGTAACCCCCAAATCCTCCTCTACTTCCACCCATCGTCAACCCATCCTTACCCCCACCCCAGCTCCAGGCCAAGGGCTCAGTCCCAATATTTCCCTGCCGAAGGAGATCCCTTCCTGGGGTATGCTGAAGAGCAGTAGGGGGCTCCATCCCAACACCTGGTTGAAGTTAGGCCGCAGACTGTCGCTATCGCAGCAGGAGGATGAGGGGGGTGTGGTGAGTTCCATTACATGTGGTTGTTGTCGTTGTTCATTAGTACTGTTCATTCATGGAATGTCTCTCTCTCTCACAGGGACTCATTTCTTTCTCTCTCTCTGTAGGTGGGCTCCACTAACAAGACTCTCCCCACTAGCAAGTCATGCCAGGATAAAGGAGGGCTGGAACAGTCGTCTGAGGATCCCTCCAAGTCCAGCCTGGCCAGCTGCCCCCCAAAGGCAGGAAGGGTGCAGGATCGTGGATGGGTGACCAAGGACCGAAGATCCAGTCAAGGCTTGGTGAGCCCACCATCGCACCAGACGTCCCAGGGGCATTTCCACTACTGTCGCTCTCCCTGTTACCAACCCACAGACAGAACCCTCACTGTCAAAGAGCTGAGAGAGATACACAGCCGGGCCTGCACAGCGAGCAACACAGGATATATCGTCACAAACCAGGGCAGCCGTACCCCTCCCCAACATGTGTTCTTTGGGCAGGGTGGACCCAGCTTGTCCCTAGCCAGGCAGAAGTCCCACTCCCTAGCCCCAGGCATGGAGGGTCTCTCCGAGGGCAGGTGTTCCCAGCGCCGGAGCTCCGAGCCTGGGGCAGCACATCTAGGCGAAGCCCTGGTTCTGGATAAGGCCTCACACCTGGAGAGGCGTCAAAGAGAGGCCAAACTGGGTCAGAGGTCAAAGTCAGTGGACGGGTCCCAAGACCTGGGGTTGAAGGTGTCCGACACGGACGGAAGTGGGGATCCCAGGTTCTGCCTGTCTCCCTCCGCCACCAAGGCTGTGAGGGACTATTTCTCGTCTCACACGAGCAGCAATCCCCATAGTGGTCAACAGGTGGCGCTAGCCCTGATTCAGGGGCAGAGGGAGAGGCTCAGGAGGTGTAGCGATCCCATGCTGGAACCTGACTTTGACCAACTGCTCTTTGATGAAGAGTCCTACGTGTGACTCCATTACTAGTTGTGAACAGTCACTAAAGCTTCTACGTACAGCTGTGAATGTACAGGTACAGTAATTTAGGACCATAACAGAACCAAAACATAGTGCTTATGAGAATCACGGATATAACAACCTTATGCTTATTGTGGACAAACATTGCTATACTTACAATGCACTTTGCTTTTCAGAATCAATTGGTAATAAGACTCTTATATATAATTATACAGTACCAGTCGAAAGTTTGGACACACCTACTCATTCAAGGGTTTTTCTTTATTTTGACTATTTTCTACATCATAGAATAATAGTGAAGACATCAAAACTATGAAATAATACATACGTAGTAACAAAAAAAGTGTTAAACAAATCAAAATATATTTGAGATTCTTCAAAGTAACCACCCGTTTTCTTGATGACAGCTTTGCACACTCTTGGCATTCTCTCAACCAGCTTCACCTGGAATGCTTTTCCAAGAGTCTTGAAGGAGTTCCCACTTATGCTGAGCACTTGTTGGCTGCTTTTCCTTCACTCTGCGGTCTAACTCATCCCAAACCATCTCAATTGGGTTGAGGTTGGGTGATTGTGGAGGCCAGGTCATCTGATGCAGCACTCCATCAATCTCCTTCTTGGTTAAATAGCCCTTACACAGCCTGGAGGTGTGTTTTGGGTCATTGTCCTGTTACAAAACAAATGATAGTCCCACTAAGCGCAAACCAGATGGGATGGCATATCGCTGCAGAATGCTGTGGTAGCCATGCTGATTAAGTGTGCCTTGAATTCTAAATAAATCACCAGCAAAGCACCATCACACCACACATGCAGTGATCATCCGTTCACCTATTCTGCGTCTCATAAAGACACAGCGGTTGGAACCAAAATTCTTAAATTTGGAATCATCAGAACAAAGGACATTTCCACAGGTCTAATGTCCATTGCTCATGTTTCTTGGCCCAAGCAAGTCTCTTCTTATTGGTGTCCTTTAGTAGTGGTTTCTTTGCAGCAATTTCACCATGAAGGCCTGATTCACACAGTCTCCTCTGAACAGTTGATGTTGAGATGTGTCTGTTACTTGAACTCTGTGAAGCATTTATTTGGGCTGCAATCTGAGGTGCGGTTTACTCTGATGAAGTTATCCTCTGCAGCAGAGGTAACTCTGGGTCTTCCTTTCCTGTGGCAGTCCTCATGAGAGCCAGATTCATCATAGCGCTGGATGGTTTTTGCAACTGCACTTGAAGAAACTTTAAGTTCTTGAATTGTTCTGAATTGTCTTAAAGTATTTATGTCTTAAAGTAATGATGGATTGTCGTTTCTCTTTGCTTATTTGAGCTGTTCTTGCCATAATATGGACTTGGTCTTTTACCAAATAGGGCTATCCTCTGTATACCCCCTCTACCTTGTCACAACACAGCTGATTGGCTCAAACGCATAAAGACGGAAAGAAATTCCACAAATGAACTTTTAACAAGGCACACCTGTTTATTGAAAATTTAAGAAAACCCATGGAATGAGTAGGTATGTCCAAACTTTTGACTGGTACTATAGATTCTCCTAAAAGCGCTCAGTGTAGTGAATGTATTATGAACATATTAGGACTAGCGAGGGAAGAGTAGTTTCAGATTATGTAATATGTTTTAGATCGCAGAAGTAAACAAATGTACTTTAGGGATCAGGCTATTTGTTTGGATTACATGTGAGATTATTCACAGGGACCCTTGCAGTGGACTGCCTATGATCAGTATAACATTACTAAAACGTTTGCTTCTTATTTATAAATATTATCTACATATATATATATATATATATATAGAACAAAAATATAAACACATGTAAAGTGTTGGTCCCATGTTTCATGAGCTGAAATAAAAGATCCCAGAAATGTTCTATATGCAAAAAAAGCTTATTTTTCAAAAATGTTGTGCACAAATAAGTTTACATCCCCGTTAGTGAGCATTTCTCATTTGCCAAGATAATCTACCTGACAGGTGTTGCATGTAAAGAAGCTGCAACCTTGCGCTGGGAACAATAAAAGGCCACTAAAATGTGCAGTTTTCTCACACAACACAATGCCACAGATATTTCCAGTTTTGAGTGAGTGTGCAATTGGCATGCAGACTGCAGGAATGTCTACCAGAGATGTTAATGTTCATTTCTCTACCATAAGCCGCCTCCAACGTTGTTTTTAGAGAATTTGGCAGTATGTCCAACCATGCCAGCCCAGGACCTCCACGTCCTGCTTCTTCACCTGCGGGATCATCTGACCAGCCACCCTGACAGCTGATGAAACTGAGGAGTATTTCTGTCTGTAATAAAGCCCTTTTGTAGGGAAAAACTCATTCTGATTGGCTGGGCCTGGCTCCTAAGTGGGTGGGACTATGCCCTCCCAGGTCCACCCATGGCTGTGCCGCTGCCAGGTCATGTGAAATCCATAGATTACGGCCTAATTAATTGACCGATTTCCTTATATGAACTGTAGCTCAGTAAAATATTTGAAATTGTTGCATGTTGCATTTATATTTTTGTTCAGTATACTTCTAAACAAAAATGTCCTTACTAAATAGTGTCATATTTAGACAGTGTATGCAAGGCTGTGCTTTTGCATTTACAGTATTTTGTAAATAACAATCTTGACTGCCATTTAATCAATGTTGATAATGACAAAGCAAGTGCTTTACGCTTACAGCTATAGAGTTCTAAAAAGATTTGTAAAACTCTATTTCAATATATACTGTATATATGACCGGATGTCTGTGTGTGTCTTTTGGGCTCTATTAAATCTAACAATGACGTGTTACTGATTCTGCGATAGAAATGTGAAGGTAATTTCCGATTGCGCTGACATACATTTACCGTGAATACAGTCTCCGCTGAAGCGGGAACATTGCCTTTAAATTTCAATCACGCTGTAAAGCTGAACTTCCACGTTGCGGATTGAATAGATTTGTATCGATCCGTTTGTGTGTGTCTGAATTATGTAAATGTACAGCATATGCAGTATGACTGTATGCTTATTTTCTAAATTTGAAGGTATTCAAGTCATACAAATTGCTGCCAAATGTGTCGTGCATTTTCACATAGCTTTCTACACCTTACATTATGCTTTGTATTTGTGCCCATAGGATGCTTTATAATGTTTAAAGTGTACACGCTGTGCTGTATTGAGATTGTACAAACTGGCTGATATCACCGCTGCTATATTAAACTGGCTACTACACTCGTTTGATGTGTAATGAAGATAATCAACACCTCCCAACCATGGCTAATAATCAGATCATAATAAAAAAACTACCAGTAAAACTAATGGTGCCGTCGTTTCGTTTTCTTTGACATGTTCTCTCAGTCCAGTAGCACCTGGGAAAATGTATTTTGAAGTTTGCATTAAACGCAATTACACCCAAACCCCACTGAACTCACATGTCAATGGGTCAAGTTTAGCCAATCACCCACTGTCACCTCAATCAGCAGGGCTGGGGCACCCTGGGGACTCAAGAATGCCAGTTTGATGCCAAGCAGTTCTGAATGACTGATGTAAGAACTTACCTAATTTAATTCTGCCATGTTGCCAACCATTTAGCCTAGCCCACTAACTTCTAACATAGATTCAGCTAATAATATTTTTTTTAAATCTAGATCAGGGATAGGTAACATTGATGGGTGTGGGAGCCACAACATTTTAGCTGCCCGCCACAATACCACATAATGACAAAGCAAAAACAGGTTTTTAGAATTTTTAACAAATTCATAAAATTTTTAAAACAGAAATACCTTATTTAGATTAAGTAATCAAACCCTTTGCTATAAGAGTCGAAATTGAGCTCAGGTGCATCCTGTTTCCATTGATCATCCTTGATCATTACACATGTGCACCTTGTGCTGGGGACAATAAAAGGTCACTCTAAAAAGTGTTTTTGTCACAAAACACAATTTCCCAGAGGGAGCGTGCAATTGGTATGGAGACTGCAGGAGTCAGAGCTGTTGCCAGAGAATGTAATGTTAATTTCTCCGGCCTCACAACAGGACATGGGACAGACAGAGAGGAGTCACTCATTAGAAATAGTCTATTTTAATACAGCATTTATCTGACTATACACAGATGAGTGCTATTTACAATCATGTGGAAAATGAAATTAATATTCAGTTACACGACTTGATAAAACAAAGAGTGGATATAGAAATTACAAGGTAAGGCATCCAGTCTTGCCTCTGGCCATATTAATGGGTGCCATTCTGAAGTCTGGACAGGTGATTTTACAATCCTGTTTCAGCTAGTATTTAACTACATGGTGACAAGCAGCACTTTTTGGTACTTATTTTAAAGAATTTAATACAATTGGTAACGTATTGGTAATAGCATAAAGAAAACAACTATTTGATTGTGTTATTTCTACAGGTCTACAAGTACTCACCAGGGAGGTAGTGGACTATGAAAGTGATCACAAACCCTTACATTCACTGGAGAACATCTATACTGAACAAACATCTAAATGCAACATGTTAAGTGTTGGTCCCATGTTTCATGAGCTAAAATAAAATATCACAGAAATGTTCCATACGCACTAAAAGCTTATTTCTCTCCAATGTTGTACACATATTTGTTTACATCCCTGTTAGTGAGCATTTCTCCGTTGCCAAGATAATCTATCCACCTGATTAAACAGCATGATAATTTCACAGGTGCACCTTGTGCAAGGGACAATAAAAGGCCACTAAAATGTGCAGTTGTCACAATAAAAATGCCACAGATGTCTCAAGTTGAAGGAGCGTGCAATTGGCAAGCTGACTGCAGGAATGTCCACCAGAGCAGTTGCCAGATTTAATGTTAATTTCTCTACCATAAGCCGCCTCCAACGTTGTTTTAGAGAATTCGGCAGTACGTCTAACCGGCCTAACAACTGCAGACCACGTGTATGGCATCGTGTGGTCGAGCGGTTTGCTGATGTCAACGTTGTGAACAGAGTGCCCCATAGTGGTAGTGGGGTTATGGTATGGGCAGGCATAAGCTACGGACAACAAACCCAATTGCATTTTAATCGATGGCAATTTGAATGGACAGAAATACCGTGACGAGATCCTGAGGCCAATATTTTATAAGGTATCTTTAACCAACAGATGCATATCTGTATTCCCAGTCATGAAATCAATAGATTAGGGCCTAATGAATTTATTTAAATTGACTGATTTCCTTATATGAACTGTAACTCTTTGAAATTGTTGGATTTATATTTTTGTTTAGTATAGGTTTATCACAAATGACACAATATACCCCATATAGTGCAATACTTTTAAAGGACTCTGCTTTACACAGAAACATTCCCTTAGTTAGGAATTCTTTGCCAACTTCCCCATTGTTCTTTGTATAAAGTGAATGTAAATCTGTGATGGGAACTCAATAAAATGTTCATATCTCATAATTCTATTCCAATATTCATACCAGCATACCACTTAGACTTCAGCATTATATGGACATGCTAATACTGAAATAAAGTGTTGATTTGGGACCAACATGGGGCACATTTCAGTGTATCTGTTATCTATTGCACTGGTCTGGGGCTGCCATTATGAGGACCCATCTCCACTCTGTCTGATGTCTGCCACACTCTCAGGCACCCTAGCTGTCATGCCGTCCAGGGACCTGGTCAGGCAGATCTGGCAACCCAGGCGGGACCTGTCAGAAAAATAAATATATTAAAAACTTACGAGGATTATGACAAACATACAGTGCATTCGGAAAGTATTCAGACCCCTTACCTTTTCCCACATTTTGTTACATTACAGCCTTGTTCTAAAAATAGATCAAATTAATTGTTTTCCTCATCAATCTACACACAATACCCCATAATGACAAAGAGAAAAACAAGTTAGAAACCCTTTGCGATGAGACTCGAAATTGAGCTTAGGTGCATCCTGTTTCAATTTATCATCCTTGAGATGTTTCTACAACTTGATTGGAGTCCAACTGTGGTAAATTCAATTGATTGGACATGATTTGGAAAGACACCTGTCTATATAAGGTCCCACAGTTGACAGGGCATGTCAGAGCAAAAACCAAGCCATGAGGTCGAAGGAATTGTCTGTAGCGCTTCGAGACAGGATTGTGTCGAGGCACAGATCTGGGGAAGGGTACCAAAACATTTCTGCAGCATTGAAGGTCCCCAAGAACACAGTGGCCTCCATCCTTCTTCAAATGGAAGAAGTTTGGACCCACTAAGACTGCTCCTGGAACTGGCCGCTCGGCCAAACTGAGCAATCAGGGAAGAACTCGATGGTCACTCGGACAGAGCTCCAGAGTTCCTCTGTGGAGATGGAAGAACCTTCCAGAAGGACAACCATCTCTGCAGCACTCCACCAATCATGCCTTTATAATAGAGTGGCCAGACGGAAGCCACTCCTCAGTAAAAGGCACATGACAGCCCGCTTGGAGTTTGCCAAAAGACACCTAAAGGACTCTCAGACCATGAGAAAAAAGATTATCTGGTCTGATGAAACCAAGACTGAACTCTCGCGCCACGTCTGGAGGAAACCTGGCACCATCCCTACGTTGAAGCATGGTGGTGTTAGCATCATGCTACGGGGGAGGTTTTTTCAGTGGCAGGGACTGAGAGTCGGGATCAAGGGAAAGATGAATGGAGTAAAGTACAGCGAGATCCTTGATGAAAACCTGCTCCAGAGCGCACAGGACCTCAGACTGGGGCGAAGGTTCACCTTTCAACAGGACAACAACCCTAAGCACACAGCCAAGACAACGCAGGAGTGGTTTCGGGACAAGTCTGTGAATGGCCTTGAGTGGCCCAGCCAGAGCCCGGACTTGAACCGATCTAACCCCTCTGGAGAGACCTGAAAATAGCTGTGCAGCGACACTCCCTATCCAACCTGACAGAGCTTGAGAGGATCTGCAGAGAAGAATGGGAGAAACTCCATGTGCCATGCTTGTAGAGTCATACCCAAGAAGACTCGAGGCTATAATCGCTGCCAAATGTGCTTCAACAAAGTAATGCGTAAAGGGTCTGAATGCTTATGTAAATGTGATATTTCCGTTTTTTATTTGTAATACATTTGCAAAAGTCTCTAAAAAAGTGTTTTTGCTTTGTCATTATGGGTTTGTGTGTGTAGATTGAGGGAAATATATTTTTTTAAATCCAGTTTAGAATAAGTTGTAACGTAGCAAAACGTTCCGAAAGCACTGTATTTAATAAAAACGTCACAATACTATGACCTAACCTAAAGGGATCCACTTGAAATCAAGAGGAAATGCATAATTGAAGTAGTAGAGTAGTAGTAGAATATTCAATATCTGTGTTTTGGGAAGAGGGCCAGAGTCACAAGGGGTTCAGTCAACACTCCGCTAATATGATTAGTGAGGTCATGACTGTCACCCTTCTCACATTGCTCTGCCTAAACCTGCAACAGCGATACAGAACTCAAATCCCCTTCCGATTGGTTGGAAAGCAGGCTAGCAGCAGTACAAGGCAAGGAGTGTGCCACTGTGTGTTTATCCCTCTGGTCTTGTTCCTCAATGATTTTCTCCTCATCTCATTATAAATCAACGCTGAACAGCGTAACACTCTGGTTACACTGGTGGCAGTGTTGCATGTGTCATTTCACTTGTGCGTACAATCAATGGGCCACCAATTTGTGTGTGTGTGTGTGTCTCACCTGTCTGTGAGTCCATAGGCCAGGTCCAGCATGTCCATCTCCTCATCAGTCACTGGGCCCAGCTTATTATACACATCTTCCTCAAAGATCAGGTGACAGGTAGAACAGGCTAGTGTCCCCTCACATGCGCCTGACAGACAGAGAGACAGAGAAAGAAGAGAAAACAAATCATTAGAAAACAAAAAGATAATTACTTAACACATTTGGAAAGAGTCAAACAAAAAAACAGAGCAAACTAGAATGCTATTTGAGAGTACACAGTGGCAGAATACCTGACCACTGTGACTGACCCAAATGTATGGAAACCTTTGACTAAGTAGACTCAGTGAGCATAGTCTTGCTCACTGGCAGACCTAGCTCTCAAGAAGACAGGCTATGTGCACACTGTCCACAAAATGAGGTGGAAACTGAGCTGCACTTCCTAACTCCTGCCAAATGTATGAACATAGACATATTTCCCTCAGATTACAAAGACTCACAATGAATTCAAAAACAAATTAAATTATGATAAAACTCCCATATCTATAGGGTGAAATACCAGTGTGCCATCACAGTAATAAGATGTGACCTGTTGCCACAAGAAAAGGGCAACCAGTGAAGAACAAACACCATTGTAAATACAACCCATATTTATCTTTATTTAATTTTCCCTTTTGTACTTTATTTGCACATTGTTACAACACTGTATATAATATGACATAATGACATTTGAAATGTTTTTATTCTTTTGGAACTTTTGTAAGTGTAATGTACGTTTTTTTAATTGTTTATTATCTATTTAACTTGCTTTGGGAGAGAGGGAGAGCAAGAGACCACTGAGTGTGTGAGAGAGCAGGCAAACCCTACTATAAAAACAACCATATTAAATGTAACCCAACTCACCAAAACCATCAAAATCGAGGTCCTGGTCAATAATGACATCTAGGAGAGAGTCTCCAGGAGAGCCTTTGACAGAAATCTTCTCTCCATCTCGGTTGATGAAGTGGACTGTCACCTTATTGTCAACTCTGCGCAGGAACAGACACAAGGTGGCAATTACAGACAGTAGCTGTGGTCATGCTGGGATTGGGAATACGTTGTATTAACGGAACACTTTCCAGATGCTCAAGGACTTTGCAATGAAGGCGGGAAATTGGTAACTCCCATTGACTTTGTAATCCCCTCTCAGAATTAAGGTTGTGAATGTACAACTAGGCCATTTTTGAAGGCGTACTGCCTCCGAGTGGTTAAATCTGGTTTCTGCACAGAGATCCTATGGCTTGACCTTTGACATGTATACCTGGATGTGTTGCACAATATTTTCACACTCTCATGCTGTACTCTACAGTGTACTAGTCCCACAAGCAAACAAGCAATGTTGTAGTCCAACAACTTTTCAGAGATCCTGTACAGACCCCTGGTTTGATGGCACTTATCTGCCAGACTGATCAGTCAGTTGTACCTAGCTGTACCATGGTGACAGTTCGCAAATTAATTTATTTGCACATGATTTTCAAATGAGATTTACATAAGGTTACAGGCAGTGTGTCGTGGATAATACATTAATTAAATATAAAAGGTGGGTTACTGAGGAATTAGGTGGCTAGACAGATGGTAAACCTTTGCTCATCATTTTCAACCAGAATCATTTCGCTACACCCGCAATAACATCTGCTAAACATGTATGTGACCAATACAATTTGATTTGAAGGGGTTAGTGAGCGACCAACTCAGACTTTTTCATCACACTGCTACTGCAAATTCGGAAGTTTCAATAAGTTATGATTAAACACACGGTTCTAAGAACTGATATCTACCTAGTTGGTTGGATCAAATAAATTGAGCACCAACACTGCCAGAGTGATTACGCAACAAGCACTTCTGCTGAAGTTAGCCTTCAGTTGTTGCCTTATTTGATGCGATACTAACAATCAAATGTGCTAACGTTAGCTAGCCAACAAGTAGCCTTACTAGGCCTGGATACATTTTTTTTTTAGATAGCAAGCTAAGTACGTGTGGGGACATGATAGAGGACTCGATTCCTTACCTGAGAGGTTGTGTGTTGGTGCTAAAATCCCTTACACGAATACAGGCCTTTCTCTGACCTGCCAATATTAAGTTCCCCGACGTTGTGTTTGTTGCTGAAATTAGTGCTTCTGCTCGTCGTAAATAACTTTCTCGTAACGAAACATGAAATAGTCTTCTTGCCGATTTCACCAGAGCCATTGCTTGGAGTTGAAGTTAAAAAGAAAGCTTAAACGGCAGAGAATAGAGTCTATACAGTACTGACAAGACAAGCTAACTTCATGCTAAATCTAGCGTTTTGCATAACCACCACACGGCTGCTCGGTCGGTGTCACCTTTGTTGCATAACACCTTAGCTACTGCTATATGCAGGTCATATTGCTACACGACCACGTTTGAAATAAAACCTGAAATCCCCGTAATATCTCTAATTTGTTTCAATAAAATAAGCTTAGCTTCTAGGCAAAGCGCAAGGTTTTACTTGTGTATTTAAAGGTCTCAGATTAACTTCCTGGAACAAATTCTGACGCTGCACTTTCACGTGACTTTACGTGACCAATCACAAGAGTTTTCTTGGGGTCATGTTTGGGGCAGTTAACAGTGAATAGTTTTCATGTATCCAAATGTATTATATAATGTATTCCATAATGTATCCAAATATTAGAGCATGGTGATCCTTCTCTATGTATGTTCTTATCTGATCAAAATAAGCTCATGCCTTGGATGCCAAGGTCGATGTTCAAGGGCATTGTGTTTGTGGGCTGGCATGCATGCATGTAGGGTATGTGTGAGAGAAATATGCAGACACAATATACGTATGTTACACTGTTTTCAGCCATATCTGTTACACTCTTTTAAGCAATATCTGTTACACTTTTGAAATCCCCGAAATATATCTCTATATTTCTGACACAGCACTCTCACGTGACCTTACGTGACCAATCACAATAGTTTTCTTGGGGTCATGTTTGGGGCAGTATCCAAATGTATTATATAATGTATTCCATAATGTATCCAAATGTTAGTGCATGGTGAAAACTAGTTTTAAAGTTGTCTACTGTGGTCTTGAAAAGTACTCTTATTCTCAAAATCTGTTGTAAGGGAAATTATTACTCAAAACTCCTTATTGGAAAAATTAACTAACACAAGTCTCTCTTTCCATTGATACATAAGATCCTATATGGTGTATCATATCAGATATCAGATATGTGTTATCAGCATTTTAGTGGCTTACACAGGGCAAATGGAGTCAAGTGATATGATCAAATGTTAAAAAACAGAATCAATCAATACTGTTTGTGTTAGTGTGGAGCGGGTAACAGGTGCTCTATCTCGCTTTATTAGCTGGGTGCTCTGCCATATGTTTCAGTGACTTCCAATGAAATCCCAAGTTCAAGAACATTGGGATACGGCGGCACTCTAAAATGTTTATAAAAAGGTGAAATGAGGTGACGTCTTTTTATCCTTTTTATATATTTTTTAATGGGAGTGCTGCTGTTTCCCAACTTATTGAACGGTTTGTGTTAATATCAGAGAGTATACGCCCCTTACAATCTTTATGGCTGCAGCTGAATACTTTTTGACCAGTGAGTCTCAATCATTCCTCAGATCACTTTCTGAGTCTCCTTAGTGTTCAGGCCTTCAACTGTTCAGACGATCACCATACAGGTAAGTGAAATACAACTACGCACACTCAATACACACAAACAAAGAAACACAGACACACACAAAAGGATACACAGAACGTCTGCTAAATGGCTAAATGGCATATATACAGTATATCATATTTATTATTTATAAAAGGAAAACGTATTTGACACAGTCTTTCTCACAGACACACACACACAGTCAATGTAGGTTGCTACTCAAGTACTTAGAACTCAATGTTAAATGGACACAAGTGAAACATTATCTAAGTGAAGGGAGAGGCTAAGGCACTGGTAAGCTCGACAGGAACTGAGCAGAGGTACTTGGACTAAAAGGTAAGAGAGCTAGTGAGACCTTTAGATTGAGACCAGTCACAGAGCACTAGCATGGCTGGATTCACTCTACAACAAACAGGTTAGATTACCTGACTGTTAGGTAGATATAGTTAATACATTTAGACAGGTGTGTGTACACCATCAGTGTATCTATTCTCTCTCATCCATTTTTTCTCTTCTTTGCTACTCGTCTTGTTCACAGGATGTTGACGTTTACGTTGATGCTCCTGGCTTTGTCAAGTAAGAATCTGAACGTTTTTGATCTTTGTTTTTTTTTCGACAGACAAGATTCCTCAAATTGAGAATAACTGTAACTGTAATATTATAATAATAATATTACAGTACAGACTGCTTGTGAAAAATTTCTACATTTCACCATATCAATGTACTGTAACTTTGGACTTATTCTTGACATTGGTTTTGCTCTTTTGGACTTTGTTACATGATAAACTATTTTGTTACATGATAAACTATTTTTCTGGCACAGTGGTTAATAATTGTACAAATAGGGCAGTGTTTCCTTCTCTATGTATGTTCTTATCTGATCAAAATAAGCTCATGCCTTGGATACCAAGGTCGAAGTTCAAGGGCAGTGTGTTTGTGGGCTGGTATGCATGCATGTAGGGTATGTGTGTGCCCGTGTGCATGTGTGTACGTGCATCAGTATGTGCATTTTTGCAAGTGTGTGTATGTATGAATCTGATCGTGCCTCCCCCCACTTTTGCTCCAGATTATATTTACTGATTGTATGTTGTGTCCCCCCAGGTCTCCATGCTGCCCCACTGAGGGATGATGTAGTGGCACCCCCTAGAGGTATGCTTCAGGATCACCAGGTTCTGGTTTTTCCCCGGAGTGTCCCAGTGAGGGATCATGTAGTGACACTTCCTAGAGGTAAGCTTCAGGATGGCAAGGTCCTGCTTCTGCCCCGGAGCGCCCCAGTGGAGAAGCGCAGACAGGGAACAGAGCCCTCCAGACGCTTCATCGTGGACTTGAACACCGGCCTCGTCAAAGAACACATCAGCGAGATGAACAGGAGAGTGGGACGCAGTAAGGTTTTCAGGCAGTCCTACAGACATTAGCTTTGGAATATAACGGTTGCTGAAAACAGTGTAACTGATATTGCTGAAAACAGTGTAACTGATATTGCTGAAAACAGTGTAACTGATATTGCTGAAAACAGTGTAACATATATTGCTGATAACAGTATAACAGATATTGCTGAAAACAGTGTAACTGATATTGCTGAAAACAGTGTAACAGATATTGCTGATAACAGTATAACAGATATTGCTGAAAACAGTGTAACAGATATAGCTTAAAATAGTGTAATAGATATGGCTGAAAACAGTGTAACATACGTATATTGTGTCTGTATATTTCTCTCTCTCCAGTGTACGTTCCTCCCTCTGTGGATGAGTTCAGACAGGGAACTGAGAACTCCCAGAAAACTCTGGTGGACATCAGGAGCGGAAGCCTGATCAAACCTGTCGGAGAGATGGAGAGACGCATGCTAATGACTCCTCAGGGTGAGAGAGAGTGTGTTTATGTGTGTGTAACAGTTTTGCGGCCGTCCCTCTCCTAGCCCCTACCTGGGCTCGAACCAGGGATCCTCTGCACACAATGACAACAGTGACCCTCAAAGCATCGTTACCCATCGCTCCACAAAAGCCACGACCCTTGCAGAGTCTTCCCTCTGCAAGGGAAACAACTAGTTCAAGGTCTCAGAGCGAGTGGCGTCACCGATTGAATCGCTACTAGCGCGCACCTCTAATTAGCTAGCCGTTTCACACCGGTTACGTGAGCACTTAATCCATTTATTTCCTATCCAGAACTTATGGAGGTCCCAGTCCCAGTCCAGAGGAGAGTGGGAGGATGGGTGAGAGCTGTTCTGCCCCGGAGTGTTCCAGTGGAAGAGCGCAGACAGGGAACAGAGCCCTACAGACGCTTTATCATGGACATGAACACCGGCCTAGTCAAGGAACACGTCAGTGAGATGGACAGGAGAGTTGCACCAGGTACAAGGCTTTGAAATGTTACATTATTCTGAAATTTGAATCTCCTAAGACATTTCTTTGTAGGGTTTTATATATTGTCTTTCTCCCCTCCTCCTCTCCTCTCCTCTCCTCTCCAGTGTACACTCCTTCCTCTGTGGAGGAGTACAGACAGGGAACCGAAAACTCACAGAAAACTCTGGTAGACATCAGGAGCGGACGCATCATCAGGCCTGTTGGAGAGATGGAGAGAAGCAACAGACTGATACCTCAGGATGAGAGAGAGAGATTCCAAAGTACAACATACATTTTTATATATACAGTATATACAGGTGAAGTCGGAAGTTGACATACACCTTAGCCAAACACATTTAAACTCAGTTTTTCACAATTCCTGACATTTAATCCTAGTAAAATGTCCATGTCTTGGGTCAGTTAGGATCACCA
Organism: Thymallus thymallus; assembly: GCA_023634145.1. Lineage (NCBI taxonomy): Eukaryota > Metazoa > Chordata > Actinopteri > Salmoniformes > Salmonidae > Thymallus > Thymallus thymallus. The sequence goes on from CM042419.1 coordinate 19,876,511, forward strand.
CTTTATTTTAAGAATGTGAAATGTCAGAATAATAGTAGAGAGAATGATTTATTTCAGATTTTATTTCTTTCATCACATTCCCAGTGGGTCAGAAGTTTACATACACTCAATAAGTATTTGGTAGCATTGCCTTTAAATTGTTTAACTTGGGTCAAACGTTTTGGGTAGCCTTCCACAAGCTTCCCACAATAAGTTGGGTGAATTTTGGCCCATTCCTCCTGACAGAACTGGTGTAACTGAGTCAGGTTTGTAGGCCTCCTTGCTCGCACATGCTTTTTCAGTTCTGCCCACAAATGTTCTATAGGATTGAGGTCAGGGCTTTGTGATGGCCACTCCAATACCTTGACTTTGTTGTCCTTAAGCCATTTTGCCACAACTGGAAGAATGCTTGGGGTCATTGTTCATTTGGAAGACCCATTTGCGACCAAGCTTTAACTTCCTGACTGATGTCTTGAGATGTTTCTTCAATATATCCACATAATCTATTTTGTGTAGTGCACCAGTCCCTCCTGCAGCAAAGCACCCTCACAACATGACGCTGCCACACCTGTGCTTCACAGTTGTGATGGTGTTCTTTGACTTGCAAGCCTCCCCCTTTTTCCTCCAAACATAACTATGGCCATTATGGCCAAACAGTTATATTTTTGTTTCATCAGACCAGAGGACATTTCTCCAAAAAGTACAATCTTTTTCCCCATGTGCAGTTGCAAACCGTAGTCTGGCTTTTTTATGGCGGTTTTGGAGCAGTTGCTTCTTCCTTGCCGAGCGGCCTTTCAGGTTATGTCGATATAGGACTCGTTTTACTGTGGATATAGATACTTTTGTACCTATGTCCTCCAGCATCTTCACAAGGTCCTTTGCTGTTGTTCTGGGATTGATTTGCACTTTTCACACCAAAGTACTTTCATCTCCAGGAGACAGAACGCGTCTCCTTCCTGAGTGGTATGACAGCTGCGTGGTCCCATGGTGTTTATACTTGCATACTATTGTTTGTACAGATGAACGTGGTACCTTCAGGCATTTGGAAATTGCTCCCAAAGATGAACCAGACTTGCAGATTTTTTCTGAGGTCTTGGCTGATTTCATTAGATTTTCCCATGATGTCGAGCAAAGAGGCACTGAGTTTGAAGTTAGACCTTGAAATACATCCACAGGTACACCTCCAATTGACTCAAATGATGTCAATTAGCCTATCAGAAGCTTCTAAAGCCATGACATCATATTCTGGAATTTTCCAAGCTGATTAAAGGCACAGTCAACTTAGTGTATGTAAACTTCTGACCCACTGGAATTGTGATATAGTGAATTATAAGTGAAATAATCTGTCTGTAAACTATTGTGGGTCTTACTTGTGTCGTGCACAAAGTAGATGTCCTAACCGACTTGCCAAAACTAGTTTGTTAACATGAAAGCTGTGGAGTGGTTGAAAAATGAGTTTTAATCAAGTCAACCTAAGTGTATGTAAACTTCTGACTTCAACTGTATATATATATATAATATATATATATTATATATATATATATATATATAATATATATATGATATACCTACATATATATTAATATCATATCTAAAAGCCTGTCCACTTGAATTGCTTATTCAGTGGCCCTCTCCTTCTCCCTGTAGATGTGAGGCTGGTCGAGGCTGAGGTTGAGGTCCGGAGCGTCCCAGTGGAGGAACGCAGACAGGGAACAGAGCCCTCCAGACCCTTCATTATGGACCTGAACACCGGCCTAGTAAAGGAACACATCAGCGAGATGGAAAGAAGAGTAGCACCAGGTACAGGGCTTTGAAATGTAAAACGTATCTGAAATTGTGATCTCTAAAAAAGGAAATAACTATTGGAAGAAGTATTTAGGGTTATATACACTGTGTACAAAACATGAAGAACACCTTCCTAATATTGAGTTACATCCCCCTTTTTGCCCTCAGAACAGCCTCAATTTGTTGGGGCATGGACTCTACAAGGTGTCGAAAGCGTCCCACAGGGATACTGGCCAATGTTGACTCCAATGCTTCCCACAGTTGTGTCAAGTTGGCTGGATTCCCTTTGAGTGGTGGACCATTGTTGAAACACACAGGAAACTGTTGAGCGTGAAAAAAACAGCAGTGCCTGGCACCCACTACCATACCCTGTTCAAAGGCACTTAAATATTTTGTCTTGCCCATTCACCCTCTGATTGGCACACATACAGAATCCATGTCTCAATTGTCTCAAGACTTAAAAATCCTCCCCTTCATCTACGCTGATTGAAGTGGATTTAACAAGTGCCATCAATAAGGGATCATAGCTTTCACCTGTATTCATCTAGCCAGTCTATGTCATGTTTTGTACACTCAGTGTATATTCTCTTTCTCTCTCTCCAGTGTACACTCATTCCTCTGTGGACGAGTTCAGACAGGGAACTGAGAACTCACACAAAACACTGGTGGACATCAGGAGCGGACGCATAATCAGGCCTGTTGGAGAGATGGAGAGACGCATGAAACTGACACCTCACGGTGAGAAAGGGTTTGTGTTTGTGTGTGTGTACAGTTTGTGTGTGTTTGTGTACTGATGGAGTATGCTTGCTCTCCTTCTCCCTGTAGATGACAGGCTGGTGAGTGCTAAGGCTGAGACTCACTCGGAGACAGAATGTGCTGGTGAGGTCATCGATGGCCACTGCTATCAGTTCAAACCCACACTAATGACCTTCAGCGAGGCAGAGGTGAGATATACACCCAGTTAGTCATGTTCGCTTTTCTCTCAAACAAACAGCTGTCCTAATATTTGTGTGTGCGTGTGAGTCCAGTCCTCCTGCAGCGCTCTCGCTCCTCACGGACACCTGGCCTCCGTAACCAACGGCGATCTGCACTCCCGCCTGGTCTCCATGGTGACCAAGGCCACCAAGAGCCCCGTCCTCACCTGGCTGGGTGGAGTTGTGAAGGTCAGCATTCCATCACCCCCTCACTCTTGTCCAATCAGAATGTCTAATAGTAACCACGCCATTTTCCAAGAGTTTTAATAGTGTGTGTGTGTGTGTGTTGTGACCCCTGCAGGATAAGCAGTCAGAGTGGACTGACGGGTCCGTCTGGGGCTACAGTGACTGGATGCCCGGTCACCCAGACACCCAGACAGACAAGCAGGCTTGTCTGGAGATGTTCAGAATTGGTGAGACTCATACCTTTAAACAGTATTTCATATCTATGTTGACAACCTTTTGAGTATTAGCAATATAATATTATCTAAGTCACAGTGATATATAAATAAGGCAATAAATCATAAAAGTCTGTGATGCACCCAGATGAACTTGATGTGATTATGTTATATGATAAGATTGAGTTCTGTTCTTTCATGACCATAAAATGCTGATACTGTTTAAATCAACAGGTCTATTAGACAAAATCGAAGTTAGATCCTTAAAATCCGATTATATTTTATATGAGTGGTCCATTAATACTATGCAATGTCTTTTTATAGCTTTTTGCACTCCAGACTTATTGTATTTTTATACTTTTTCATACTGCTGCACTATGTATCATGCATCGTGTAGCTGTCTTTTGTGTATTTTCGTTCTGGCATTTTGCACCTGCCCTGTGTTTTTCCGTAGCTGCTTGACAAAGAAATTTCCCCTCTGGGATCAATAAAGTACCTACCTACCTACCTACCTACCTACCTACCTATCTAAACAGCATTGTCCTTTGTTCCCTCTCCCAGATGAGAGCTGGTGGACAGCAGTTGACTGTAAACTGAAGAGAGCTTCCATCTGCTCCTTCCCCATGGCAGCATAAGAGGCCTGCACTAACTGTACAATTAGACTAAGTAGAATGGACATTACAATGCACTATGAAAAGGACTGATCACTCGATGGCAAGTTGCAACACACATAGCAGGCAACAAAACCTGCTGGAGACAAAAACAACAGAAAAGTGAGATTAACTATTCCCCCCCTGATTGGGAGTGATATCAGGTCTCACCAGTAACCAAGCGATGTCAACAACACATGAAGTGTTCTATTGAAGTGTTCTATTCTGCCACCATCCTGAGTGACATTAAAAAACATCTGCATCCTGTTTGTATTAAGTTGTATGTCCTCCCTTAAAATATAAACTGAGCATTTTACATGGTGTGTCTCTTGTGTTCATTGTGAAATGAAAACACCTGGAGATGTGCTCTGCCTGAAGCTGTTTCAATGATGCTTCAGCAACTGGTCCAAAGTCTTCCCTTACTCCAACTGTCTGAATAGTATATACTGTATAATGAAATCAAAAAGAAATTAACTGGAACCAACTGATCCATGCGCACAATTGTCCCAGCGTCATCCGAGTTTGGCCGTCATTGTAAATAAGAATTTGTTCTTAACTGAATTGCCTAGTTAAATAAACGTTACATAAAAAAATAATTATATATATATATATATATATATATATATATATATATATATATATATATATATATATATATATATATATATATATATATATATATATATAATCTTTGTCCACACTTATGAATGAGATACACCTGTACGGCAGGTAGGCATACATAATAGAATAGGCTAGACTACTACCTATATCAACAAAAAGACTTTGGGAAAACAGTTAGCTTGAGGAAAACTACAAAAGTGAGATCAATAGATAAACGAAGTGCTTCACCACACCGACAATTTATTGGCTTATAACATACAGAGGCAAAGACAGTACGCACCCAAACATGAACAACTTTTTCCAGTCTGTAGAAGTGCGGTGGGTCGCAACCAGCTTCCGGTGTCGGTCTGTGTTGCTGCACATGCGCGGAACACATTGCCGTGGATCTCCGTATTGAGGGATTACGAAAGACATGGCGGCCAACATCGAGCAAATTTTTCGCGATTTCGTAGTAAATAAGATCAAAGAAATTGAAGATGAGAGTCAAGACGTCATGTAAATATGTTTTTATACAGCGTATATTAATGGCATGAACGGTTTGTTCGGGCAATTTGAGATGTATTTATTTCTGTGCTGGCCTAACTGTTACTAGCTAGCTAGTTTGCGTGTCCAGCACAAAGTATGCTGTGCAAGCAGTCGCTGTGGCTACAATGTATTTAGCTAGATAAGTAGCTGACTAATAACACAGTAATATCATGGGTTGGTTCTTGCCAATATAATGATCATGTGGTTATTGGGTTCAATCAAACCAGGTAGCTAACGTTGGTTTGTTCGCACTACGCACCTTCCTAACTAGCTAATCATGCTAAATGCGGATTGCTAGCAAGCCAACGTTAGCAGTTTACCAGGACGCGATCTCTTTGCTAGAACTGCCCCAAAACGTTGGCTTGGCAGAGTCACAGTGTGCACAATAAATATAAATATTATACAATTACACATACAAACTTTGGATTTAACTAGCTACGCCAAATGCAATGCCGACCTGTAGTTATGCCTTTGAGTTTTCATGTTACACAATCAGTCACATTCTAATTTGAGGGTAAATAACTAACGGTAGTTAGCTAAATTACCTCGCCTGTCAGTTGTTATGATCTAGACTACGTTATACATGTAGTATCATTCAAGCTCATGCATACTTAAAGATATTGTCATTTAGCGTTGTGTCCAGTGTCATGTTGTGAAAAACCAAGATCCCTGCTGATAAGAAAGTTGAGTGACCCTACTGTAAGTTCAAGTACAGGTGTCATCTCATACCTGCATTCTCTCTATTAAGTCTGACAGATGAAGGCCATCCCAATGGTAAAACTGCAGAAGGAGTAGATGGGATCAGCAACACACAAGGTCAGTAACACAAGGGCTGTATCTCAATAGTCCAAAGTGATCTTCTCTCATCTCTTTTCCTTTATTTGCTCTGATACTACAGTTGTGATCAGGTGAAAGCATCTATTTCAAATGTAAATGATAATGTTAAGTAATGTACTGTATTATTTATGTAGATAAAGATGGCGTAGCCGATAAGGAAGAGGTTGATGTCCCACAAAAGAAACACAAGAAACACAAGAAGCACAAGAAGCACAAAAGCAAAAAGAAGAAACGTAAGGAAGAGAAAGAGAGCGGCTCAGAATCGGCCGCAGACTCCGATGGAGACAAGGCAAAGACTGGTAAGTAGTCTCAGGCTACAACTAAGCATAATACTAAGCAACAGCACTGGTGGACCTTTTCAGTTTGATGTTAATAATCAGCAGACTACTTAAAGGTCCAATATGTAGCTTTGTGCGCGACGAAATTGAAATGTGAGTTCTAGATCTGTCATTCTCATTGAAAGCAAGTCTGATAAGTGACATATTGCGCCTTTATCGCCATTGAATCAAATGTCATGATTTAATATCTCAAATATTGTCATGAATTCCACAGGGGAAGAGGATGATGGGAGATCCAAGCGACATAAACGACATTCTGGGAAGAAGAAGAAAAAAAAGCAGAAGAAAGATGGCGACAAGTCCAACAGCTCATCTGGGTCGGAGTCCGAGTCGAAGCCTCAGCCTGGGAACAAGGAGAGCAAACCTCAGGATCTGCCTGATATCATCCCTAAACTAGAGGAGAAGTGTTCTGAAAAGTCCTCCTCCAGACGCTCACGGTCTCGTTCAGGCAAGCGCAGGTCCAGATCCCGGGACAGGAGAGGGAGATCCAGATCGAGGTCCGGTATAAGAGGTGGCAGACACACACGTTCCAGATCACGACACCGGAGGTCCGGATCGCATTCTAGAAGGTCTGGTTCCAGGTCTGGCAGGAGAGGCAGGAGAACCCGGTCAAGGTCCCTCGTGATCTTGAAGAAAGACAGACGGTCCAGATCGAGATCCAGAAGGCGATCGAAATCTAAGACGAGATCTCAGTCGAGACGCCGAGAGATGAGTTCAAGATCTTCCTCTCCGTCCAGAAACGACAAATCTAAATCTGGGTCTGCCTCAAGAGACAGCCCATCGGCCGAGAAGGATCCCACCGCTGCCCTGGCCAAAGATGAGCCCGCTGTGAAAGACGAAAACGTAATGGTTCCAATTGATCCGCCAGCCCTAGCTTCCGAAAGTAGCATTGATGGCGTCGTCAATATGCCTGCCGCCTCTGGAGGAGGGTGGAAGCCGATACCCTTCTTAGGGGACAGCAGTAAGGGAGAGCCAGCCGTTTCCTCCCAGCCCTCAGAATGTCTAATGTCCCGACAGAAGTGCCCTATTCCTCCCGAGGTGCCTTCAGATGAGCAGCATGAGGCCTCCACTGACCACCAGTCAACGTCAGCCTCTGAACCTAACCACAGTGGCCAGACAACTGGTGAGCCAGGGGAATCTGATGGACCTGTAACTTCAGAAACCCTGTATGGCTCTGTAGATTCCTTACCCCCCAAAACGGATGCTGATGGAGGGGACAAGGTGACACCTCAGGGTGAAGAGCTTCCTGCCTCACCTCAACCTAAACCACAGCCAACATCTGGAGAGGCAGAGACGACAGAGAAGGAAGGAGAGTCTTCAAAGTCCAGGTCTCCTTCAAAGAGGAAAAAGTCAAGGTCAAAGTCTCCTGGTCAGAAGAAACGCTCTGATGCAAAGTCATCCAAGAAGAGGAGGTCCAGATCCAAGTCTCCAGGGAGGAAAAAGAAATCAAGGTCCTCGTCGCGAAGCCGCAAGAGGAAGTCCAAATCTAGGACGCCGTCTCGTAGGAAGAAGTCTCGCTCAAAGTCCGGGACGAGAAAGAAGAAATCACGGTCCAAATCCAGAACGCGGAACAAGCGCTCAAAGTCTAGGTCACCGAAAAGGAAACGATCCAAGTCACGGTCTCCTGCTCGGAGGTCAAAGCGATCGAGGTCACACTCCGGTTCGCGGCGGAGGGGGAGGGGTGCATTCGGCAGCCACCAGCTGAGCCAGAGGGACCGCTGGAAGCGTGAGCCAAGCCACTCCCCAGTCCTCATCCTCCGCAAGAAGAGGTCTCCGGCACGCACCAACCGTGACACCAGCAAAAGCCCGCCACGGCTCACAGAGCTAGGTAAGCTTGTCACAAAATCTTTTGCATGATCAATGTATTTGAATTGAATAACTTTATTTTCCCCAAGGGTAACTTGACAAAAACACAGGTGTACAGTAAACGCAATGCAAGTTTGTGATGTGTTCCTCATCCCTCCTCACAGATAAAGACCAGTTACTGGAGATTGCTAAGGCTAATGCAGCCGCCATGTGTGCCAAGGCCGGGATGCCCATCCCGGAAAGCCTGCGACCCAAAGCAGTCCTCCAGCTACCTTTACCCAGCCCCAACAACCCCATGTCCTTCTCCATGCCCATGAATATGAACATGAACATGCCCATGAACATGCCCATGAACATGCCCATGAGCATGACCATGAATGCAGCTATGGCTAGTATGACGGCTGCCACAATGACTGCTGCCCTGGCCAGTATGGGATCTATGGCCTCCATGCACCAGATGGCCCCGCTCCCTAGCATCACCAACAAGCCCCCACCAGGTCCCCCCCAGCCCAACATGGCCACCATCGAGGATGTGAAGAGGAAGGTGGCCAAGCAGGCCAACAGCATCAGCATCAAGGAGTTCACTGACGTAAGTGCTCTTCAATGTCATGATGATGACAATCGTATAATAAAAGGCTTTGGCTAAGATTTACTAAGCTTTTGTCCTGGTGCAAAATGTAGGCTTACACCGTCTTCATAATAAAACACATATCTTAGACATTAAATTATGTCGAAATGGAAACACTGACCCTCTAGCTGTGTCTCTGTAGAAGTGTAAGAAGATTGTGGAGAGGGGAGGGGAGCTGGCCATCGCTGAGCCCCGTGTATCTGACGACGAGGACGACGGCAAACCGTTTGGAAGAGCCGCCCTGAGGGAGGTCAAGGGCATCTCCTTCAGCCTCAATGTAAGAACATGGAGCACACACACACACACACAGCATCAACATATGTCTTTCATGGATATACAGTACATTCTGAGCTTAAACATTTGCTTACTAATAAAACATGTATCGAGGTAAGTTTGAACTGATATTTAGTTTCCAGATCATAGTTACTGTTAGTTGAAGAGTAGTTACTGTTTAGATACTGTGTGGGACTGAAGTGATGTGCCTAACTGGGTGAATGGTTGAAGTGAACTGCAGTATGCCCTGTTGCCTGTTTTGCCCTAGGCTGATGTTTAAAAGAGCAGTTCCTATTGCTGCCACATAACATTTTACAATGTAACATACAGTTTTCCCGATGGGCAAAGCAGACAGCAAGCCTCCTTGGGCCCATAACCACACCGGGTAGATGTATACTCTTGCGCACTCTCCCACAAACTTCCACCCCAAGGACACCTCAGTCATGTGAGTGAAGTTTGCTGGTTGAAGTGCGCTGGAGAAAGATCACCTGATTGAGACTGGGCCCAATAACTGCCATGATAACCAGCATACAAAGCCATTCCTCTTCAACCATTCCCCTTGTTGAAACACACCTCTTTGTCTTTTTATATTTTTTCCTCCCCATTTTTTTAACAGTAACCCCACCCCCCCCTCCCCCTCCCCCCTCCTACTCCTGTGCTGCCCCTCCTCCTCTCTCAGAACGCGTCTGTGCGTCCATCACCGGCGTTGGCGGTTCGGAGCGAGGCGGCGTTCGCCAAGGAGTTCCCCGTGTCGTCGGGCTCCCAGCACAGGAAGAAGGAGGGCGACGTGGGAGGGGCTTACGGAGAGTGGGTGACTGTCGACAAGAAGGCAGAAAAGGCCAAAGCGGCAGCGGCGGCGACTAAGGCCTTGGCAACGGCTGCCAAGGAAACTTCGCCTGGGGATGTGCCTTTGTCTGCGGTGTCCATGGCAACGGAGGAGCCGGCGATCGTCAAGGAGAGTGATAGTGTGTTCCCGGAGCCTCCGCTACAGGTGGGACACGGCGGGGAAGGAGAGGACAAGGGGGGAGGAGAGGGGGAGGATGGGTAAGGTGACACTATGAGAGATGAAGGTGAGAGGGGGAGGATGGGTAAGGTGATACTAAGAGAGATGAAGGGGAGAGGGGGTTTCGGGAGAGTCATTGTGAAAGTGGGACAGGGGAGAGAAATGGAGTTGAGTATAGATATTATGCATTTCAAAATCACATGCTTTGAAAATGTGTTTTATTTTTGGATTTTAGTTTTGACCCAGTGTTTTACCACATTGAGTGGTTTGGATCAGTGGTTTCAGAAATGGTGGGGTCACTGCTGATTCCGATTGGGACGTAGTTTGAGACCAGGTTCTCTGGTTACACACAGTAGCTAGAAACATTAGTGTGGTTGATTTGAAAGTAGGAAAGTCTTAGGTGGGGTGTCATACCCAGTAGGATCATTTTTGAGGAACAACTGGTTCAGATGGTATGGTGAGTTTAGTTGTAATGCCATACTAGTGCCCCTTTAGCTGGAATAGCTGTTTCGGAGGTTGGCATGTAAATCACTGACCCTCCTCCCCCACCAATTCCAAATTGAATGTACAATCAAGGGCATTATTTGACCTCTCAAATGCCAATGAATAATCGGTGACACCCAGGCGATGACAAGTGGTTTATCATTGAGTTATCGATCAATCATCAGATGGGCGGATCAATGAAAAATCGGGTGATGTCATCCGTGACCTTACTGGGCAGTTTGTGCTTATTTTGTATTTGATGATGCAACTGTTATTAAACAAAGCTGGCTGAAATTCCGCAGGTTGCGTTTTATTTTTTGGGGGGGGGTACAACTGTACTAATACTGACAACTATAATAAATACTGACAACTACGTAGATGTAAATACTTATATATATATATATGGATTTCCCTTATTAGTTTTGTCTGCTGTTCACTGGTGTGTGTGTGTAGTATTGTCTTTTTGCGTGTGTATGTGTGTGAATGACGTGTGTGTGTGTGTGTGTGTGTGGGGTGCTGACTCTTGTGTCTCCCCCTCTAGCCTGTAGACATCACCCAGGCAGTCGGTGAGAGGATGAAGGCCCAGAAGCGTCTGGCGGAGAACCCGTACGACGTCAGCGCCATCTGCATGCTCAGCCGTGCTCAGGAGCAGGTAAACGACAACAACAAGCAGTCGTAGAATCATAATGCACACACACACACTAACCCTTCCTCTCTGTTGAAAGGTGGATGCGTGGGCCCAGTCCAACACCATCCCTGGTCTGTTTACAGGTTCTACTGGAGCCACAGTGCTCAGCTCAGACGAGCTGTCCAACAGCGGACCACAGGCCTGGATCAAAAAGGTACCATCCACTGTCTTATCTGTTCCACACAAACTCTCCTCACCCCAAACATATCACCACACTACACTACAGGTGTCTGCATCGCCCATGCCCACTGGTGTACCCATTTCACAAGCCTCCCACTTCTCAGCCTGCTCCCAAATCAACAGCCAAACCTAGTCAGATGACTGGATGACTGGACGCCTAGAGCCATATATTGTGTTTAGTTTGACAAAGGTTCTGTTGATGTAGAACAGACTGGGTTAGAATGGAATACTTCCTCTGTTTCTCAGTGGATTCCAGGTCCCATGTAACAGCCCCAAAACGTGGGGTCCACTGCTACCATGGCAACCTTTGTCAGAGCTAACGCACGTAGCTTTCTTCCTGTTTACTGATGTGTGTTGTTTTTTGTGTGTGTGTTTCTGTATGCGTCAGAAAAAGATGCTCTGACGTTAAAAGTAAGCCTCTTGTTTATGTTGACTCACCCTAATATTTGCACTGCAGTCTGTAACAGTGGTAACATGATGCACCCAGTCTTTAGTCTTTAATCTGACATACAGAGAGATCACCAAATGCCATGAAACTAAAATCTCCCTGCACTTCAATCACCCCCCCACCCCTCCCCCACAACACACACACACCCTCACTATTTCCATTTCCTGTGAAGTGGGTACACCATGTTAAGGGCAGCGATGCAGTTTCCTTACATGTGACGTTCTTACCAAAGCAGGTGCAAATGCAGTACTGACACCCGGCTACTAGTGGTGTGCTGGTCTGACACCCGGCTACTAGTGGTGCGCTGGTCTGACACCCGGCTACTAGTGGTGCGCTGGTCTGACACCCGGCTACTAGTGGTGCGCTGTTCTGTCCGCTAAATAGAGTCCTCCTCGGAGTCGGAATAGGGACTCTGAGAATGAAAGAGGGAGGGAGGGGAGGAAGAGAAGAGCTGGAAGTAAGTCTGCAGACCCGAGACCCCCCCACCCTCCCCCTTGTCCTCTAGCACCCCAGGGCAGGGCAGAGATTATGGGTTCATCTCAATAGTCTAAAGAAGCTTCCTCGTCTCGTTCCTTGGAGTCACACTGATCTCAGAACACTGGAAAGGGGAAAGCACTATTCTTTCACCTATCCTGCCTTTTCAGATCAGTGCTGATGTTAGTGGGGCCATTAGGTGAGGAAGTCACTTTAGACTATTCAGACGCACCCTAAAATAGCATGGCTGTCTCCCTATTACTCCCCCACATCCAGTCACACAGAATGTCATCAGGCCCAGAGATGACCATAGTCATTTGTCCTCTGCCTGTTGACCTCCCTGAACCCTCCTAGCCAGTGGGTGTAACTGTACCCCAAGCCTTCCTGAGCTCTGGAAACACACGCAGGGGGCTGCTGTTATTGTTTTAATACAAACCCTGGGAGCTAAATGAAACACCCTGAGGAATCTCTCTCAGGTTAGGTTACACATTGTCACATCATTTAGCTATAGAGAGAGTGATGGATCAGCTGAGTTCAGTCTTAATTTAACATGACACGTCCTTCACATGCTTGTCACATGCTATGGGCATATACTATGGACATGTTCACAGACATGATATAGGGATCAGAGGGCATTGATCATACTGTTACAGTAACATGCATTTGCTAGCATTACAGCCCGCTAGCATTGATTTACATCACACTAGCATTACAGCAGCTAGATTTGATTTATGCCACGCTAGCATTACAGCACGCTAGCATTACAACAGCTAGCATTGTTTTACAGCATGCTAGCATTACAGCAGCTAGCATTAGCACCATCTGGATTATGATGTTTGTGTGATTGCTGGGTGCCCTTAGCAACCAGTCCTGGTGCATTCTGTTACCCAGTAGATGAGTGGGGTCTAGTTTTAGACCAGTCAGTGGTCTCCAACCCTAGTCCAGGCTATGCTGGATTTTGTTCCATCCCAGCACAGTCGTATAGGTTAGTGCTGGGCTGTAACAAAAACCTGCACACTTTAGCTTCAGGACCACAATTGGAGACCAATGCCTAAGGAAGATCTCTGCTCTGAGGGACCTAGGCTAGTTACAGGTGTCCATGGACATGCCTGTGCTCTTTCCCTTGCCCTGGGAGAGGCTGCGATCAGCAGTTGCTCATAGTCACAGATCTAGGATCAGCTTCCCTTACGCAAATCCTAACTCCAAGCTGACCTGAGATCAGTGTCTAGGGGCAACTTCCTCCCAGTCCTTGGGGCAGACCGAGGAAGGGGGTCGATAAGAGGGGTCTGGATTGGAGCAGAGGGAGAGAGGTGTGGGTTCACAGGGGTGACCTGTGAACTTTCACCTCTGTGTATTGGACACTCGTTTCAGGGTCAGTCCTTGTAGCTGTCCTTGTTGCCATGGCCACAGTCAGGCCCCCTCTCATTTCCTGTCTGACGCTGGGCCGGTGATGGGGGCCTAGGTACGTACACCACACAGCGCCTTACTATACATATTGTGGAACCAACGTGTTTGTGTGTGTGTGTGTGTGTGTGTGAGAGCCACAGAAAGAAATGAGGTCAAGGCACAGCCTGTTATTTACCTATATGTGGTATAATGTGTGAAGAAATTTGTATCTCGGCTGTGTCTTATGAGTTTCACCAGTGTATTTATTTGATTTATACATTTAGTTGATTTCATCTGTACTCTTTTGATGTGTTTAGTAGTTTCAAGCTCACTGATAGTTAGTTCTAGTGTTTCACGTAGGTGTAGAGGTTACTACAGACAGACACACATACACCCTTAACTGTTATCCAGAGGCATGTGAGAGTTGTCCTGAAGGTAGTCTCTAACTCATGTCTGACTGTAACAGTGGTGTGTGACTGGATGAGAGACCGAGTGAGTGGATTAGGTGATTGAGATGTTGTCAGGATGGAAACTAATTATCTGCTTTCACCTCTGTGCCTCTCTCCCCTTTCTTCACACTCTCTCTCCCCTCTCCACTCTCTCTCCCCTCTCCACTCTCTCCCCTCTCCACTCTCCTCTCTTCACTCTCTCCCCTCTCTTCACTCTCTCCCCTCTCTTTACTCTCTCCCCTCTCTTTACTCTCTCCCCTCTCTTTACTCTCTTCACTGTCTCCTCTCTCTCTTCACTCTCTCCCCTCTCTTCACTCTCTCCTCTCTCTTCACTCTCTCCCCTCTCTTCACTCTCTCCCCTCTCTTTACTCTCTTCACTCTCTCTCCTCTCTTTACTCTCTCCCCTCTCTTTACTCTCTTCACTCTCTCCCCTCTCTTCACTGTCTCCTCTCTCTCTCTTCACTCTCTTTACGCTCTCCCCTCTCTTCACTCTCTCCCCTCTCTTCACTCTCTCCCCTCTCTTCACTCTCTCCCCTCTCTTCACTCTCTCCCCTCTTCACTCTCTCCCCTCTCTTCACTCTCTCCCCTCTTCCTCCTCACGCCATGATTCTCTCTTCTGTTGTTCGCCTATCTTTCTCCCTCTCTTCCTCCCTCTCTCTGTAGGACCAGTTCTTGCGAGCAGCCCCGGTGTCGGGAGGAGTAGGAGAGTTCCTCATGAGGAAGATGGGATGGCGGACGGGGGAGGGGCTAGGGCGACACCGTGAGGGCACTGTCGAGCCAATCATCATCGACTTCAAGACCGACCGCAAAGGTGAAATTCAGTGCAAACCATTACGTTGATCCATGATTTCCCCTAAAGCCTTATACATTTGAAGTCAGAAGTTTACATACACTTACAGTTGGAAGTCGGAAGTTTACATACACCTTAGCCAAATACATTTAAACTCAGTTTTTCACAATTCCTGACATTTAATCCTAGTAAGAATTCCCTGTCTTAGGTCAGTTAGGATCACTACTTTATTTTAAGAATGTGAAATGTCAGAATAATAGTAGAGAGAATGATTTATTTCAGCTTTTATTTCATTCATCACATTCCCAGTGGGTCAGAAGTTTATATACACTCAATTAGTATTTGGTAGCATTGCCTTTAAATTGTTTAACTTGGGTCAAACGTTTTGGGTAGCCTTCCACAAGTTGGGTGAATTTTGGCCCATTCCTCCTGACAGAACTGGTGTAACTGAGACAGGTTTGTAGGCCTCCTTGCTCACACACGCTTTTCAGTTCTGCCCACAGATTTTCTATATGATTAAGGTCAGGGCTTTGTGATGTCCACTCCAATACCTTGACTTTGTTGTCCTTAAGCCATTTTGCCACAACTTTGAAAGTATGCTTGGGGTCATTGTCCATTTGGAAGACCCATTTGCGACCAAGCTTTAACTTCCTGACTGATGTCTTGAGATGTTGCTTCAATATATCCACATAATTTTCCTTCCTCATGATGCCATATATTTTGTGAAGTGCACCAGTCCCTCCTGCAGCAAAGCACCCCCACAACATGATGCTCTTCGGCTTGCAAGCCTCCCCCTTTTTCTTCCAAACATAACGATGGTCATTATGGGCAAACAGTTATATTTTTGATTCATCAGAACAGAGGAAATTATTCAAAAAAGTACAATCTTTGTCCCCATGTGCAGTTGCAAACCGTAGTCTGGCTTCTTTATGGCGGTTTTGGAGCAGTTGCTTCTTCCTTGCTGAGCGACCTTTCAGGTTATGTTGATATAGGACTCGTTTTACTGTGGATATAGATACTTTTGTACCTGTTTCCTCCAGCATCTCACAAGGTCCTTTGCTGTTGTTCTGGGATCCCACCAAAGTACGTTCATCTCTAGGAGGCAGAACGCGTCTCCTTCCTGAGCGTTATGACGCCTGTGTGGTCCCATGGTGTTTATACTTGCATACTATTGTTTGTACAGATGAACGTTGTACCTTCAGGCGTTTGGAAGTAGCTCCCAAGGATGAACCAGACTCTAAGGTCTTTGCTGATTTCTTTTGATTTTCCCATGATGTTGAGCAAAGAGGCACTGAGTTTGAAGGTAGGCCTTGAAATACATCCACAGGTACACCTCCAATTAACTCAAATTATGTCAATTAGTCTATCAGAAGCTTCTAAAGCCATGACATTGTTTACAGACAGATTATTTCACTTATAATTCACTATATCACAATTCCAGTGGGTCAGAAGTATACATACACTAAGTTGACTGTGCCTTTAAACAGCTTGGAAAATTCCAGAAAATAATTTGAGTCAATTGGGGGTGTACCTCTGAATGTATTTAAGGCCTACCTTCAAACTCAGTGCCTATTTGCTCGACATCATGGGAAAATCAAAAGAAATCAGCCCAGACCTCAGGAAAAAAATTGTAGACCTCCACAAGTCTGGTTCATCTTTGGGAACAATTTCCAAATGCCTGAAGGTACCACGTTCATCTGTACAAACAATAGTACGCAAGTATAAACACCATGGGACCACGCAGCCGTCATACCGCTCCGTTCTGTCTCCTAGAGATTAACGTACCTTGGTGCGAAAAGTGCAAATCAATCCCAGAACAACAGCAAAGGACCTTGTGAAGATGCTGGAGGAAACAGGTACAAAAATATCTATATCCACAGTAAAACTAGTCCTATATCGACATAACCTGAAAGGCCGCTCAGCAAGGAAGACGCCAATGCTCCCAAACCGCCATAAAAAGGCCAGACTACAGTTTGCAACTGCACATGGGGACAAAGATCGTACTTTTTGGAGAAATGTCTTCTGGTCTGATGAAACAAAAATGTAACTGTAATGACCATCGTTATGTTTGGAGGAAAAAGGGGGAGGCTTGCAAGCCAAAGAACACCATCCCAACTGCAGGAGGTACTGGTGCAATTCACAAAATAGATGGCATCACAAGGAAGGAAAATTATGTGGATATATTGAAGCAACATCTCAAGACATCAGTCAGGAAGTTAAAGCTTGGTCGCAAATGGGTCTTCCAAAGTTATGGCTTAAGGACAACAAAGTCAAGGTATTGTAGTGGCCATCAGAAAGCCCTGACCTCAATCCTATATAACATTTGTGGGCAGAACTGAAAAAGCATGTGCGAGCAAAGAGGCCTACAAACCTGACTCAGTTACACCAGTTCTGTCAGGAGGAATGGGCCATAATTCACCCAACTTATTGTGGGAAGCTTGTGGAAGGCTACCAGAAACGTTTGACCGAAGTTAAACAATTTAAAGGCAATTCTACCGAATACTAATTGAGAGTATGTAAACTTCTGACCCACTGGGAATGTGAAAGAAATAAATTAAATAAATAATTCTCTATTATTCTGACATTTCACATTCTTAAAATAAAGTAGTGATCCTAACTGACCTAAGACTGGGAAATTTTTACTAGGATTAAATGTCAGGAATTGTGAAAAACTGAGTTTAAATGTATTTGGCTAAGGTGTATGCAAACTTCCGACTTCAACTGTACATCACAATATTGTGTCAGAAGGCTATTAATAATGTGTGTTATTAATGCTGATTAATAATGCGTGTATAATCTGGAGGTCTGGTGGCTGAGGGAGAGAAGACTCAGAAGTCTGGCGGTATGGTTGTGATGAAGGATCTACTGGGTGAGTACACCACTGAGTATACCACACACACACACGATTTTAACTCAGTTGGCCGTGTAGCTCAGTTGGTAGAGCGTGGCGCTTGCAACGCCAGGGTTGCGGGTTCGATTCCCACGAGGGACTAATATGAAACAAAGTATGAAATTGTATCTAAGTCCCTTTGGATTAGAGCGTCTGCTAAATGGCATAAAGGTAATTTTACCAATATTACATTTTTTGAAGAGTGCTATAGAATCAATCAATTAGAATTGCATTGATTAATGAAGTTATTGATCATTTGCTCCCTCCCCCCCAGGTAAGCACCCTGTGTCTGCTCTGATGGAGATGTGTAACAAGAAGAAGTGGATTCCTCCAGAGTTTGTTATGGTGACCCACAGTGGGCCAGACCACCGCAAGAACTTTCTTTTCAAGGTGTGTATACGTACTATAAGCATGTGTGTTTGCAAGAGTTGGTTGATTAGTTTCTGAATGACTTGGTTAGATGGTTTGTTGATTAGTTTCTGAATGACTTGGTCAGATGGTTTGCGTTATAACCTTTTCCTCTCCCCTCTCCTTTCCTCCTCCCCTCCTTTCTCTGTACCCCAGGTGGTGGTGAATGGTCAAGACTTCCAGCCTGCGTCAGCCAGTCCCAATAAGAAGCATGCCAAAGCCATGGCTGCTACGGTGGCTCTGCAGGCCATGGGAGAGGTGGCAGGGGACACAGGGCTTTATACAGGGCCTGTGTTCACCACTGCTACCACTGGACCACTGTTCTCCTCCGCCTCCAATGTGTAACACACAGCGAAACAAACGCACAGAGAGACTGACACAGCGCACTCAAAACACAGGAGAAAAATGACTTGAGCCGCAGACCCTTCTGGCTGACATATAGAATTGAATTTGAATTCATCCACCAGGGAACGATGATTTGAATGCGAATGTCCGGTCTATCAAGTCTTATTCTATATTTTGGGCGCATTCAGAACAGCTGTATCTGCTGCCTAATGGTCATCACTAGGAGATACAGTGCTAATCTGTAAGAGAAAGAAACATACTGATATTTTAAAACGGTTCCGTAACTCTGTTTTTTTTTTAATCCTACTTTGAATGTATCTTATGTGTTGATGCTCAGATGACGTTTTCAAGAAGCTGTTCATAGTGTTAATGCATTTGGGAGAATTTGAAAAACTCCATTCTCATGACCAAATTGTCAATATCATCAAATGTTACCCATTGAAACATTCATTTTGAAGCTGTCAAGAAAGTGACTCACACCTGACAGATTAATTTACTACTGTCTAGGTTGACCTTTCTCAGTCTGCTTTAGCTGTGAGCATTATTTACAAGGCCTGTATAAAAATAAATGTAAAGTGTTAGCTGAAAGCTAAGAGATATGGGTAACAGTAGGAGTTATGGGGTGGACTACCAAAATAAAGATTTTAGTTTGTTTTATCTGATTAATTAAATGACACAATCCTTTAACTATGTGCGTGCGTGAAGAACATTCTCTCATTTTGTTTATACAAACAAGAATGTCTTACATTTTTATTTGCCACACTCACAACACACCTTTATCGTACATCTAATATTGTGTTTTCAAACGGTGCAGTTCAGTATTTGAAGACTGTCTCCCCACCCTTGTCATCATTCCAGCACTTGTAGCAATAAACATATTTCCTGTTGCAGGGAGAGATATTAATAGGAATACTATATATGGATACAGCACAGAAGGGTTCATTTGAGGCCTTGAGTCCAATACCACATTCCAATACTCAACCTCCAAAGCATTCAACAGATGTAGCAGTTCAGACATCATCAAACGATCTCAGACCTCTCACTGGCAGTTCAGACGAGGATTGATTGATCCAGCATCACAGAGGACATACATACATACAGTGGGGAGAACAAGTATTTGATACAATGCCGATTTTGCAGGTTTTCCTACTTACTTAATTTTTATCATAGGTACACTTCAACTGTGAGAGACGGAATCTTAAACAAAAATCCAGAAAATCACATTGTATGATTTTTAAATAATTAATTTGCATTTTATTGCATGACATAAGTATTTGATCACCTACCAACCAGTAAGAATTCCGACTCACAGACCTGTTAGTTTTTCTTTAAGAAGCCCTCCTGTTCTCACTGCACCTGTTTGAACTCGTTACCTGTATAAAAAACACCTGTCCACACACTCAAACAGACTCCAACCTCTCCACAATGGCCAAGACCAGAGAGCTGTGTAAGGACATCAGGGATAAAATTGTAGACCTGCACAAGGCTGGGATGGGCTACAGGACAATAGGCAAGCAGCTTGGTGAGAAGGCAACAACTGTTGGCGCAATTATTAGAAAATGGAAGAAGTTCAAGATGACAGTCAATCTCCCTCGGTCTGGGGCACCATGCAAGATCTCACCTCGTGGGGCATCAATGATCATGAGGAAGGTGAGGGATCAGCCCAGAAATACACGGCAGGACCTGGTCAATGACCTGAAGAGAGCTGGGACCACAGTCTCAAAGAAAACCATTAGTAACACACTATGCCGTCATGGATTAAACTCCTGCAGCGCATGCAAGGTCCCCCTGCTCAGCCAGCGCATGTCCAGGCCCATCTGAAGTTTGCCAATGACCATCTGGATGATCCAGAGGAGGAATGGGAGAAGGTCATGTGGTCTGATGAGACAAAAATATAGCTTTTTTTGTCTGAACTCCACTCGCCGTGTTTGGAGGAAGAAGAAGGATGAGTACAACCCCAAGAACACCATCCCAACCGTGAAGCATGGAGGTGGAAACATCATTCTTTGGGGATGCTTTTCTGCAAAGGGGACAGGACGACTGCACCGTATTGAGGGGAGGATGGATGGGGCCATGTATCGCGAGATCTTGGCCAACAACCTCCTTCCCTCAGTAAGAGCATTGAAGATGCGTCGTGGCTGGGTCTTCCAGCATGACAACAACCCGAAACACACAGCCAGGGCAACTAAGGAGTGGCTCCGTAAGAAGCATCTCAAGGTCCTGGAGTGGCCTAGCCAGTCTCCAGACCTGAACCCAATAGAAAATCTTTGGAGGGAGCTGAAAGTCTGTATTGCCCAGCGACAGCCCCGAAACCTGAAGGATCTGGAGAAGGTCTGTATGAAGGAGTGGGACAAAATCCCTGCTGCAGTGTGTGCAAACCTGGTCAAGAACTACAGGAAACGTATGATCTCTCTAATTGCAAACAAAGGTTTCTGTACCAAATATTAAGTTCTGCTTTTCTGATGTATCAAATACTTATGTCATGCAATAAAATGCAAATTAATTACTTAAAAATCATACAATGTGATTTCGCATATATACACACTTTAAAAAGTTACTAGTCCTGAATTAATGATTAATTTATTGGCCAAGAGTCACCTGATTAAAAGAGAATGAAAATAGAATTTTTAGCCCTCCAGAACCATAATTGAATGAGCTTGCCCTAACCCTTGGGTCTACCCTGTCTTCCCCATGTGGGTCTAGGATGGGATCTTGTTGAGCGCCAGCAAAGGGAAGAAGATCAGAGCTGTAACCAGCAGAACCCCGGCGATCATCCCGATACGCACCAGTGGAAGGGTCTTCACCCACACTGCCAACACATCTTCTGGATCCTCTGGGCCCGGAGGAGGAGATGGCGTAAATAGGGGGGGCACAGTATTCAACATTGACTGCTTCTTCCAACATTTACCTACAGTACTTCCAAAATATTTAGAACATGACACTCACCGAAGGTTGGGTCAGGTGATGATGGCGTCATCTCGGTCTGCACTAATATTGGCTCAGGTGATGTCACTGTAATGATGTAATGAAATGTTACCGGTATGTCCCAGCATTAACGAAAGCAATAAGCATTGGGGGGAAGAAAATGCTTTTAAGCGTTGCAACACCTATACGGTACCTTGCATATCCTCCTTATCTTGGGTCACCAAGGTGAATAACGTTATTGGGTTCTCACTGTCACCACTAGTCCCAGTAAAGTCTGAGCTACTGGTGACATTCACTGTTCCTGTGTTACAAAAAGGGAAACACTGAAAAATCTATTCTAAAACAAGGAACACAAATTAACGAACAAACTCAATGTGTCAGAAATTATCAGTCAGCGTGTCGGCCTACCTGTTAAATTATATAGGTCAGTGTGTCGGCCTACCTGTTAAATTATATAGGTCAGCATGTGTCGGCCTACCTGTTAAACTATATAGGTCAGTGTATGGATCTAGGATGGTCAGAGAGACACTCTCTGGTATCCCGCTCTTGGGTTCCTCGAAGCCCCTGGATTTATAGAAGCAGCGATAAACTCCCTGGTCCTTGAGTTCTGTCTCGTAGATAAACAAGGACAGGTCACCGTTCTCCAGCAGGTTGTTGGGTGGGAGAGAGAGACGGAGGTCTTCTTCCTGAGGTCCCTTGTCGTCTGGGCCAGGGTTAAGGGTCAGGATCTCCACATCGTCCTTCAGCCATTGGACGTAGATATGGCTGGTGAGCTGAGTCTTGGGGATGACACCGTAGCAGGGCAGAGTGACCGGCTCTCCCTTGAACAGCGTGATAGAGCTTGGAGGGTCGGGCTCTGAGAGAGAGAGAAGGGATGAGAGAGGATGTGATGAGCATACTTTAAGCTAATTAAACATTCCAAATGGTACACCCAAAATGGCCGCTGGTCGACTCCATCAACCCCAGAATGACGCTCTGAATGGGAAAGCCTGATAACAGACAGACTTACCCTGAACCTTGAGCCAGACCGTAGAGATGGTCTTGCGGCCCTGCCAGATACACTCGTACAGTTCATCATCGCTCAGAACTGTCTCCTGGATAGTCATAGAGAAGTCTCCCGCTCTCATCCTCTCTGCAGGGGGGAATTGCACTCTGGAAGAGAACCCCAGCGTCGTTTTGACCTCCACCCCGTTGTACCATATGGCCTCACCAAGGATGTCCCCAACCTCCATAGAGGCCACTTCCTGCCCCATGGCCTCCCAGCGGACCTCCCCCCCATCCTCCTGGCCCAGGTGGGAGGAAAAGTTACAGGGGAGGGTGACATTTTCTCCGTACCCCACCTTCAGCTCATACACTGGGGTGAAGGAAGGCACAGACACTGGGGGGATGGATGGATGGACAGATGGAGAATGAAGGGGGGAACAGTTTGAGGGAGAGATGGAGAGAGAAGGAGAAAGGGATGAATAGATGATTGTCCGAAAAAGAGGCAGACATGAGACAGGCAGAAAACATAAATGTACATTATGCTACAGATCAATTTATGTAGAAAGAGCAGAGCAGCGATATCTAGTTGTATACAAATAACGACCCACGCCTTTGGAAAGAATTGAATACTTATTGATGAGTTTTAAATGATTGAGAAACTCGCAGCCTAGTGATCTTAAGAAACTCACCAGCTTGGACTGAAGTCAAAATCGCCAAAAAGCCTAAAAAAATCATCTTGTAAGATCTATCCGTTGGTCACCTGCTGTACAAATATTTAAAAAAGAGAAAGAAAAGTCATAAAACAAACAATTGTATAGAATATATATGGAAATGAACAATTAAGCTATTAGAAGGGCATTATGTCTGGTAAAAAGTGTGACAAATATATTCGAAATGTAGCCTAAAATCTCACTCATAGCCTCTCAAAACATCGATACATCCGTTCAGGGTCCGGTGGACGTCGCTGAAAAAGTCTACTTGACCGTCTCCATGATCAACAGAACAAGTCACCGTGAAGGGGTGCTCTTACTGGTTATTAAGGCGAGAAAAACAACGAACCAACATAAACGGGTCTGTGTACGGGTTGGACTTCTAGCACTGGCAAAGGGGTTTCCTCTATTTTTTAACCGTGATAAGCAGATGTCTGTGTCAGGACTCACATTATGAGCTATTCTTTTAAATAATACTAATCCATCCACCCTATAGAGTCCCACAGTGGAGATGTCATAATACCCATAAAAGCTAGCGGTCTAATCGTTCTTCCACTATTCATTTTTCCCATAGGGGATTTTAGGAACGCATAAAAAAGGTATGCGTTTCAATGTACGCTTACCCTGGTGTGACGTTTTCATAACCATGTAAATCTCTCTGTGACAAGGTGACTTATCAAGATATTTGGCTCTTGAAACGCCGCAGCAACAAATAGGCCTGCACAGTCTGTAATTCATTTTGACATTTTGCCGAGGTCTAAGTAGCTGATTTTGACATCTAACTAAGCTGTTTGGCGCAGTATAACTCAAGTTTGAAAATGTGCATGAAAACTAGTCGTCTGTAGTTGAATGACAACAAACACTTAATTGAAGAAGCCCTCCTGTTGACCAATCACCAACGAAGGGGCGTAGACTTCAGAAAGCCTCAAGAAAAAAATGTAATGTCTTGTGCTCGAACAGCCGAAAAAATCTCTGCTGAACACCAAAACTTAACAAAATATGCACAAACTTTTTTAACTGGGCAGCACACTAAAAATAAATAATATAAAAACGAAATAGAAATGTTTTTGTAAAACAAATAAAAAAAACTAATAGAGTGGATCTGAAAACTGAGACTAAAAACGAATATACAAACACAAAACTTTGATAACCTTTACAGGCACACTAGACAGGCAAGACTGTATTTAGGATTACTAACTGATAGTATCCAGTGTTTGGTTATAAGCCCCCTTTATCAATCCTGTTAATTTGGACATCCGGCGCATAAAGGTAGCCATTTGTTCGTCTTTACACATATTTCCATGAGTGTAGTTCATCTATATCTGTGCTCCTGTTTACTCATCAACATGCAGCTATGCAGATCAATGGGCTGAAATGTTTGAAGAACATTCTTATAGAAACATACAATAAACACGACATGTAGTGTTGGTCCCATGTTTCATGAGCTGAAATAAAAGATCCCAGACGTTTTCCATAAGAACTTAAAGCTTATTTCTCTCAAAATGTGTGCACACATTTGTTTACATCCCTGTTAGTGAGCATTTCTCCTTTGCCAAGACAATCCATCCACCTGACAGGTGTGGCATATCAAGAAGCTGATTAAACAACATGATCATAACACAAGTGCACCTTGTGCTGGGGACAATAAAAGGCCACTCTAAAATGTGCAGTTTTGTCACACATCAAAATGACAGAGATGTCTCAAGTTGAGGGAGCGTGCAATTGGCATGCTGACTGCAGGAATGTCCACCAGGGCTGTTGCCATATAATTGTACGTTCATTTCTCTACCATAAGCCTCCTCCGTTATTTTAAAGAATTTGACAGTACGTCCAACCGGCCTCACAACCGCAGACCGCGTGTATGGCATCCTGTGGTGGAGTGGTTTGCTGATGTCAAAGTTGTGAACAGAGTGCCCGATGGGGTTATGGCATGGGCAGGCATAAGCTACGGACGAGCACAACTGCATTTTATCGATGGCAATTTGAATGCAGAGATACCGTGACAAGATCCTGAGGCCCAATGTCTTGCCATTCATCCGTCGCCATCACCCATGTCACAATCAGCATTTTTCCAGTTCCTGCAACTTCGTACATCCTCTGAAGAGTGAGGAAACATTCCAGAGGCCACAATTAACAGCCTGATCAACTCTATGTGAAGATGTGTTGCATTGCGAGGCAAATGGTGGTCACAGGTATTGACTGGTTTTCTGATACACACCTCTACCATTTTTAAGGTATCTGTGACCAACAGATGCATATCTGTATTCCCAGTCATGTGAAATCCATAAATGAGGTCCTAATTCATTTATTTTGACTGATTTCCTTATATGAACTCTAAGTAAAAGCTTAGAAATTTTGCTCAGTATAGAATATACATACCCCTGCCTCTGTCATGTAGAAGGGAACCATGTCAGCTCTATATTTATCAATTTCTATCTGCAGCTTTCAGAATGTTGTGCTCTCCTGTATGCAGCCCAGGTCGGTTTCCTGTTAACGGAACATGAAATTCTAGCTGGGGGGAGTCAGTACACAGTGGTTCTGCTGCCAAGACAACACACTGTGACTGACTATTCTCAAGAGCAAAACTCAGAGGAAAAAAATAAGTAAATCAAAACCTTTCAAGGTTTAGACTTTGACGTTAAGTTTATAATAGTCTCCCCAAAGAGGGGAAAATAAGTCATGCAGAAAAATAATGTGACAAACATGAATTTAATCCAATAAAATGTCACCTGTACAGAGATAAAACATCAGTAATGTAAAAACAATTATGTTAAAATAAAAACAGAAATAAAAGAATGTTTCAAAACAAAATCACCAACAAGTCTACTCTAGCCAAATTCATCTCATTATGGCAAATACAGGAATTTTACATCAACAAGACCTCCATTTCCCATCAGTCATTTGGTTGTAGTCCAGGTCCCAGGGGGTTAGTAAAACTACAATTGCCAGCATACCTGGAGTTTCTGGAGAGGCTATTAAGACAGATATGGACAGTAAATATATGGCAGTGTAGGAATGGTACGGTCCACTACAGGCATGCTGGACCTAGGTATTGTCCCAAATGGCACCCTATTTCCAATATAGTGCACTACTGTATAGGGCTCTGGTCAAAAGTATTTCACTATAAAGGGAAAAGGGTGCAGCCTAGCAATGCTCTCTGGGCCGTCTGATAGAGGCAGGGTGTTGCTCTCAGGACTTCCATGTGTATGAGTAGTTGTTCAAGTGGAGCTGTCTGAGGGAAGACTTTCCCAAGGTAGAGGGCTCCTGGAGCTGCTGGATGGTGCTGGGATGAAGACCACATCCACCCAGCTCTACAGCCTGCTCAGACTGAGAGAAGGAGGGAGAGGGATATTCCGTTATTTTTTTAATACGATTTAACTTTGAATTGTGGAGATCAAATGATGAGGCTTTATACCAGTCTGTTACATTGGTGTCGTGACTTGGATAACAGTTGAGCTTTGTTTATGTGTCACCTGTATTCTAGCGGTGTGTGTTCGGTACGGTGGTGGGTTTGTATGTGTGACTGACCTGTTCCCTGGTGGTGGTGTATGTGTTGAGGACGGCGGTGGGTTCGTGTGTGTAGAGTGCGGTGCTGAAGCCTCCTCTCTGAGCGGGCCGGAGCAGGCAGGTCAGGGCGTGGAGAGAGTGAGGCATTATGGGTCCCGTCACCTCTAGACTGCACACATCCTGGTACCCAGCACGCACCTGGGTCTTCACGTTCACACTACGTGCCTGACACACACACACAAGAGAGAGGGAGAGAAAGAGACCATCACAATTAAACACAAGGCAACATGCTTATTTCTTGTTTTTTGTTATTTCTATTCATAATAATTAAAAACTGAAATGTGGGAGGTAAGGCTCCTAAGATGGCTGCAGTCTAGAGCAGTGGGTGTGTGTGTGTCTCACCTTGAGTGAGTGTAGCGTAGCTCCTCTGAAGGCTGTAGGGGCCAGTAGGGTGGGGGGCAGGCCTGCCTGTGATCCAGCCCCTGCCACCAGACTCTTACAGTTGATGAGGAAGTTGATGAGAGTGAAGGTGTGTGTTCCCGACACACACACTACAGACTCTGGCTTGTGGTCTAAACACACAGAGTTGCGCTCTTTGTGCAGTTTGATGGAGATGTTGTCTGGTTTCTTGATCTTATCCTGCACTCCCATCTCCGTCAGCCAGGAAAATCCACCATCATCATCACCATCATCATCATGGTCTTCCCTGTCACTGGCGCCAGACTGCTTCTCTTTCTCCTCTCCGTCTGTCTCCTGGCTGTGTCCGGTTGATCCCTGCTCCCTGCTCTTCCTCTTCTCTTCCAGGAGGGGGAGTGTGAACTCAATACCTACAACCACAGGTATTTGACAGAAAAGGTTTCACTATCAAGATCAGCATAACCATATATACATTATTAAAAGCAAACTAACATGATATATTCTATTAGATTTATTGTTTCCTTTCTCATTTTTAAATAAACTTTTACATTATATGTTGTTGAGTGACTTCCTGTATTTATACTAATGTTTATTCTATTAGATTTATTATTGTTTACTTTGTAATTTTCTTATTCTTGTCACATTGTCGAGAGGGAACCTGCAGGTCAGCGTTTCATTGGACTGTTTATACCATGCGTATCCTGTGCATATGACATGATAAACTTGAACAATTAACCAATAAGGCTCGAGGGGGTGTGGTATATGGCCAACATACCACGGCAAAGGGTATATGGTCCGGCCATATACCACAAACTCCCGAGGTGCCATATTGCTATTGTAAACTGGTTACTAAAGTAATTAGGGTAGTAAAAACAAATGGCTGTCAGCCAATCAGCATTCAGGGCTGGAACCACACAGTTTATAATACACTGTTTATCTTGTATCTCACCATCAGCCTTCATGGCCTCTCTGAGCCCCCTGGTGGTTGGGGTGAGTAGTGCAGTGATGCTGCTGTTCCCTGCCAGCCCTGAGGCTCTGAACAGAGCAGTGAACTGGTAGGAACACACATAGAAATAAGGACACAGTCTGGCCTTCAATAGACTGTACAGGGAGGACAGACTCACTGACCTGGGAGAGAGGGTGGGGGAGAGGGAGAGAGGAGGGGGAGACAGAGGGGAGGGAGAAAGAAGGGGAGAGAGGAGTTGAGTTTAAAATAATTTAAAGCTATTAAAATAATACCTGCGCACACACACACATAGTCACACACACACTCCCCCCCCCCCCTCCTGATGCCCACTCACCACTCGCTCATGAGGTTCTGTTGAAGTGTCATGTCCTGGGCCCAGGGGACATTCTTGCCAGTGAAGCTCCTCTCTGCTCCTATCCGGGGGAACAGAGAGAGCCAGGACAGGGAAGGGTGCTGCCAGAACTGCAGACACTGCTGGAACCCACATCGTAGCTCAGCAGATGACCGAGGGTCCTGGAGGAACACAGAGAAGTGAGTATCAGAGTGTGAGAGAGAGACGGAGTTCAATACGTGTGTGTTGCTTTTAAAGCTCCTCGGGTACAAGTACTCCTGTGCCTTGGGGTTGCTGCTGGTGTGTGTGTAACATGTATACATGTATAACTGTACAACAGGTGGCGCAGCGGTCTAAGGCATTGCATCTCAGCGCTAGAGGCGTACAGTTACCCTGGTTTGAATCCAGGCTGTATCACAACCGACCGTGATCGGGAATCCCATAGAGCGGCGCACAATTGGCCTAGCATCGTCCGAGTTTGGTCGGTGTAGGCCGTCATCCTTAACTGAGTTAAATAATAGTTAAATAATATGTTAAATAAAAATAAAACCCTGTATAACAGTACCTGTATACTCTGTGGTATAGTAGTGTATTGTCCTCTACAGTGCTGGGTGAGACCCTGGGCCTCCTCTGTAGCTCTGGGCTGTTCAGCCCAGGAGAAGGGGAGTGGGGAGGTAAAGAGGAGACGTGTCTTCAGGCTCCAGTCTGCAGGGTACTCCACACACACAGGGGGCGCTATGGAGGTAACTGCACCAGCCTGGGGACTCTGACACACACACAATATAAAATGTTGACCCACAAAACACCAAATCAACCTCTAGTCTGTAGCCATTAATAGTTGAATGGGATGGAATAAAAGCCTGCACACCAGTTAATCCACAGCCTGTCTATAATGTAGATAGCTATAATTGTAACAGGCTTTTGGTAGCTCTCCAAGAATGGAGTTGGAGACTCCTGAAGGGGGGGGCATGTCCACAAGGAGTAAGATAATAGAGAAATCAATAGAACTCACCTTCAGTACGGGTGTTCTCTCCTCCTGGAACAAGTCCTCATCTTCTTCAAACAGTGAGTCGTCTTCAGACAGAGAAGTTCGTTTCTATTGTTAGAGAGAAAGGAGGGGAAGATCCAAACAAAATCACCATAAAGTGCGATGCATTGACAGATTAAGCAATATGACAACTGTATACAGTAGCTGTCTAACACTGCATTTAGCGTTACCTAACTACTGTAAATTACCTATTTTATGTGTCAGTTGGCTAGCTACTGTAGTTCGCTGGTAAAGAATACAAATCTGCTAGCGTTAGGTACAGTAGCAAGCTAGATTTTACGGCAACAATAATAACGTAGTGATAAACAATGTATTAACGTGTGCCATTATTATACCTTGCTGGCCACGTCATTGCTTAGTTCTTCTGCCTGGAGAAGACGTTCACTGAATGGCAGCGTTCTTGTTGTTGACTTCTCTCCCTCCGCTCCTGCAGAGCGGTCCGGCTTCACAGAATCCGAAGAGTCGGCGTCGCCATCCGTGTAAATAAAGACTTTCTTCTTAGCTGGACTGCTGAAGGTGTTCTCGATGCTAGCAAATGGGTTTCTCCGTTTCACTCCCCCTCCAGAGCGACCCTGTCCGAACAGCGGCCCTGGGGAGAATGGTCGAACCGCGGATATAGACCCAGCCTCACTGGGGCTGGATATGGCGCCTCGACCGCTAGAACTGACACCCTCGCTGCGGGCTCTCTTCCTCCGCATTCGCAGGATTTCAGCTGGTCTTTTGAAACTTGGTGAGTAGCCAGCTTGCTGTGACATTTTGTAAGGATATATATATTTGTTTTAAGTTTGAAGAACCCTGTTTAAAATAGTTGAGTGAGTCCGATACGACTCCGTGTTGTTGTTCCTTGACTTTACTTCAACACAAAACAAATTTTGCGCGGGACGTGCGTGGAACGTCAGAGTCCCGCTAAGAATTCAGGGGAGGAGTTTTGAGTTACGCCAGAGCGCGCCGAGTCAAACAAAAAATCAGATCCTTTGGCGCCATCTTCTGGCTTGAATTACAACTGGGGGTTGGGGGACCTTCTATCGCTTATGCCCAGGGCCTGCCCTGAAACAAATCAATATAATTTATGTTTCTTCAGACATTCAAGTTATATCCTATATCATTTTATGCTTCGTGAACAAAATATATATATCCATATGATATAATGTGTATGCCATTTTCAATACAGGTATTAATTTCTTGATTTTGTAATCTGCATTATGTCCGAGCAACAATAAGCAGTCCCCCGACCCCCTCTCTCCCTCTTGTCAAAGTGATTAATAGTATGTATGTTAATTCTTGTTAGCGATCATTTCTCAGCGTTTATCATTACTGTTGGTGATCAATCACGTTCATAGCTGAACCGAACCCAATGAAACTGTCCGTCAGTGATTCTAACGGTTTTCAGGGATAAGCGAATTTGTCAATCGATTATTTGGGCTGTCATTTGGGTGGAAAAACAGTCCTTTTGCCGTCTCAAAAGTGTCCCAAGGTTAGTAGGAGTAATTCATTGTTTTGGGCCTTGAACATCAACACACAGACATCAACATATGTTTGTTTCTGTGTTCTGTCCTGCCATGACTAACAGCAAAGCTAAAAATGTCCAGGGTATTCCTTGTGATTGAGTTTGTCATGCTCATAGGCTACCAGTACCAACGGGGATAAGGTAGTTTAAAGCGTTTCCCACGTTCCAGATGGCGTTGGGTGTTCCCCTCAACGGTTCATCTGGCTTGTAGGCTATGCCCATTGTAAAAATGTATCTCTATCAACATGGACTATAATAAGGCGGATGTAAGGGTTTCGGGCACCTGCAATTGTATACAGATCTTTTTCACTGACATGGACATGTGCGAACATTATCAAACAAACCAGGGGTGTAATCATTAGTCTAAACAGTTGCAAAACGTTTAGAAAATGTCGTTCCGTTGCTTCCGTTTAATAAAGGGTTTGCGACAGAATCGGCGTATTGAATACACCCCTGGTGAAACTTCCTCGATCTACACTTACTCAAAGGAAAAACGTGACATGGATTGCATGCTAGCCATACATAGTTTGGCCTGTTTCTCATACTACCACCACAGTCTGTGGGCCTTGTAACAAGGACAGAAACCGTTAGGAGACGCTATTCACAACGTTTTCTCATTGAATGTTGATTTTTGATAAGGCTCCGCTAAGCAAGTTCTAAGGAATATACCTATTTGTCTGTGTATTCTTTGTTACCCGTCAAAGTAGATGATTCAGTTGGTTTATAGGTAGGCCTACTTGCAGTTGCAACACATGAGTTGTGGGTTTTAATCCTGCTTGGTACACATAATGAATACCATTAATGAACTCCTTGGCTTTGGATAAAAAAAAATATATATATTAATTCATCTAATCATATTATATTATGTCATGGGCTATATTGTAGACTGACAGTGAATAGTGGTGTATTATAGTGTTGTCATAGACTGTGTTTCTGTGTCTCCCCCACCCGCTGCCCTCTTCTCCTGGATACTGTGTGGTTTTATGGGCCTTGGCCTGAGTCCTGGAAGAGGATTATAACATAGACCTAACAAGCACGCTCTGTGTACCCACTGTCTGGACAGGTTCGCCTTTATTTAGCTGTCTGTGTGTCAGTTTGTGTGTGTGTCTGTGTGTTATTTAGACCTAAGAGAGAAAGAGAAAATGTGCCCATATCAGTATGTATTTACATTTAAGAAGTATTTGAGTGTCTGTGTACGCGCCCATATCAGTGTGTCTTTCTGGAAACGTAGAGTGGCAGAGAGGGCAGGCCAGGGCTCGTCTGCTTGCCTGTGTAAATTCTTCCTGGGTCAGGAATAGCATAAGGCTGTGTGCGTGTGCTTAGGAGGGGGGTGAATGTTGGCACAGATTCCAACAAGTATCTTTCCCATCAGCCCAATATGAGACAGAGAGAGACAAGCAGAAAAAGAAGCAGAGCGAGAGAGACAAGCAGAGAGAGAGAGAGAGAGAGAGAGACAAGCAGAGAGAGCGAGAGACAAGCAGAGAGAGCGAGAGAGAGACAAGCAGAGAGAGACAAGCAGAGAGAGACAAGCAGAGAGAGAGAGACAAGCAGAGAGCGACAAGCAGAGAGAGAGAGACAAGCAGAGAGAGCGAGCGAGAGAGAGAGAGAGAGGAGACAAGCAGAGAGAGAGAGAGAGACTGAATGAATGTAGAGAAAATACAAAAGACTGGTTTTATTTTCTGGCACAGATTCCAACAAGTATCTTTCCCATCAGCCCAATATGAGACAGAGAGAGACAAGCAGAGAGAGAAGCAGAGCGAGAGAGACAAGCAGAGAGAGAGAGAGACAAGCAGAGAGCGAGAGACAAGCAGAGAGAGCGAGAGAGAGACAAGCAGAGAGAGACAAGCAGAGAGAGCGACAAGCAGAGAGAGAGAGAGACAAGCAGAGAGACAAGCAGAGAGAGAGAGAGACGCAGAGAGAGAGCGAGAGAAGCAGAGAGAGCGAGCGAGAGAGAGAGAGGAGACAAGCAGAGAGAGAGACTGAATGAATGTAGAGAAAATACAAAAGACTGGTTTTATTTTCTTTCCAACAATATTTATATTCATAAAGTAAAACCAAATATGAGAAAAGGTGTATTTGATGTTGCTGTGACATACCTGTGTGGGAGGCAACAATGTTATCAAATATGGACAACGTGGTCATTTACATTTAAAGACGATTTACAAATATGAGGTGAATCATGTGGCAATGTGGCCTTATCTGTTCCTTCAACCCCCCCATGCACACACTCAGGCACACACACACACACAGGCGCGCGCGCGCACACACACACACACACACACCGTACAGCCTACGTGCAACCAAAAAGGTATTGTAAGAGAATAAATTAAGGAATCATAAAGCAAACGACCTGTTACAGTTTGGTGTGACGGTACAATGTCCATTAGCACTGAACGGGGTACATAATTCCCTGTATATTCCTACCCTTTACCATTGTGAATCGACTAACAGTGCTGATTGTAGATCAGTGCAGACAATATCACGGCCATAAACCAATACAAACATGACAGAACAGACACAGATCCTGGCTGGCCATAATGAACAGTATTCTCTCTGTTTTGAACGAGGGGAGAGAGGGATAAGGGAGGAGAGGGAGGAGGGAGGGGAGGAGAGGAGTGCCTGTGGCACACACAAAAATCAGCCATTGTATTTTTGTCCATGAGTAATTCATAGTAACAACAATCATAACCATGTCAAACAATCCTTTTATAAAACAAAGCTGAATTTTTTTCAGTTCAGTGCTGCTGCATGCTCCTCGTGTATAATGGCACCCTGTTTCTGTTATTTCCTAAATTCCTTCCTTGATCATTCTAATAATCCAATAGGAACACTCCACGAAAGCCCCTTCCCCCACTCCAATTGGCCAGCAAGTCCGTCAATCATCTGTCAACCCCGCTGCCGTGCTCAATATGGCCGCCATACGGCCTCGGGTACCATATTGGTAGGGGAGCTACTGTGACTTCCCTCTGCTTCCACCCCCACCCCTTCGCTCTGATTGGGCAAAGACGGGTGCAGGAGGGAGGAGCCTGTGGATGCGTTGGTGCAGGGAGGGAATATCCTCGGAGGAGACCGCTCCCCGCCTCCCCCCGCCATCATGGAGAACTGGTAGGACCCAGCGGCCGTGCTGTAATACAGGTGATAGGGAGAGGAACCGGCCTGGAACGGTCCACCTTGGCCCTGGGGGGTGTTTGTGGGGTAGGGTGGGGGGAGGTAGGTGTGGTAGCGCCCGGCAGGGGTGGTTGCCATGGTGAGTCCGATGGCGCCGTTGGACACGGGGGTAGGGGTGTATGTGAATGCCCCAGCGGGGTAGTGCATGCGAGGGTCAGAGTAGCGGCTGTCAGGGAGCGAAGCCAGGGAGGAGAACGGGCGATCCAGGGACATACGGGGGTCGCTGAAGGCTGTGAGTTCAGGGCCTGTAGGGGAAGAGGCGAGAGGTCAGGGGTTAGAGTGGAAGCAGAAATGAGAGAGACCGATGACTGTCAGAGAACATTACGGGTCAGTCAACAGTGGGTGAATGAGTGTGTGTGTTACCCGAGAGGCGGCTGGACAGGTCACTGAGGGAGGAGCGGCTGGGCGAGATGGGTGTGGTTGAGTGGACGGTGGGTGTGGTTATCTGACCCAGGTAGGGGTAGGACTGCTCATAGGACCATGACGGAGATGTCTGCATCTGCCTAGAGTCTGAGAGATCAGCATAGAAGAGATACTTTATTCATTCATATAATTAGAATAGAAATATGTCTTCTGCCCATCCCACCACCCCCAGACACACACACACACAGTGAAAGAGGGTTACACAAACACACACACATTACAGATGTACAGTTGAAGTCGGAAGTTTACATACACCTTAGCCAAATACATTTAAACTCAGTTTTTCACAATTACTGACATTTAATCATAGTCAAAATTCCCTGTCTTAGGTCAGTTAGGATCACCACTTTATTTTAAGAATGTGAAATGTCAGAATAATAGGGTTTATTTCAGCTTTTATTTCTTTCATCACATTCCCAGTGGGTCAGAAGTTTACATACACTCAATTAATATTTGGTAACATTGCCTTTAAATTGTTTAACTTGGGTCAAATGTTTCAGGTAGCCTTTCACAAGCTTCCCACAATAAGTTGGGTGAATTTTGGCCCATTCCTCCTGACAGAACTGGTGTAACTGAGTCAGGTTTGTAGGCCTCCTTGCCCACACACGCTTTTCAGTTCTGCCCACAAATGTTCTATAGGATTGAGGTCAGGGCTTTGTGATGGCCACTACAATACCTTGACTTTGTTGTCCTTATGCCATTTTGCCACAACTTTGGAAGTATGCTTGGGGTCATTGTCCATTTGGAAGACCCATTTGCAAGCTTTAACTTCCTGACTGATGTCTTGAGATGTTGCTTCAATATATCCACATAATTTTCCTTCCTCATGATGCCATCTATTTTGTGAAGTGCACCAGTCCCTCCTGCAGCAAAGCACCCCCACAACATGATGCTGCCACCCCCGTGCTTCACGGTTGGGATGGTGTTCTTCGGCTTGCAAGCATCCCACTTTTTCCTCCAAACATAACAATGGTCGTTATGGCCAAACAGTTCTATTTTTGTTTCACCAGACCAGAGGCAATTTCTCCAAAAAGTAAGATCTTTGTCCCCATGTGCAGTTGCAAACCGTAGTCTGGCTTTTTTATGGCGGTTTTGGAGCAGTGGCTTTCTCCTTGCTGAGCGGCCTTTCAGGTTATGTCGATATAGGACTCGTTTTACAGTGGATATGGATACTTTTGTACCTGTTTCCTCCAGCATCTTCACAAGGTCCTTTGCTGTTGAACATACCAAAGTATGTTCATCTCTAGGAGACAGAACGCGTCTCCTTCCTGAGCGGTATGACAGCTGTGTGTTCCCATGGTGTTTATACTTGTGTACTATTGTTTGTACAGATGAACGTGGTACCTTCAGTCGTTTGGAAATTGCTCCCAAGGGTTAACCAGACTTGTAGAGGTCTACAATTTTGTTTCTGAGGTCTTGGCTGATTTCTTTAGATTTTCACATGATGAGGCACTGAGTTTGAAGGTAGGCCTTGAAATACATCCACAGGTACACCTACAATTGACTCATTTTCTGGAATTTTCCAAGCTGTTTAAAGGCACAGTCAACTTAGTGTATGTAAACTTCTGACCCACTGGAATTGTGATATAGTGAATTATAAGTGAAATAATCTGTCTGTAAACAATTGTTGGAAGAATTACTTGTGTCATGCACAAAGTAGATGTCCTAACCGAAAAATGAATTTGAATCACGTCAACCTAAGTGTATGTAAACTTCCAACTTCAACTGTATATATATATATATACAGTTGAATATACTGGATGTGATTGAAGAGGGAAGTGAGTGAAGAAGTGAGTGAAGAAGTTTAATGTGAGTGTGTAAAACTCTCAACACCTGCACCTTCACTCACGACACCATCACTCACGACACCTTCACTCACGACACCTTCACTCACGACACCTTCACTCTCTACACCTTCACTCACGACACCTTCACTCACGACACCTTCACTCACGACACCTTCACTCACGACACCTTCACTCACGACACCTTCACTCACTACACCACTCACTCACTACACCACTCACTCACTACACCACTCACTCACTACACCACTCACTCACTACACCACTCACTACACCACTCACTACACCACTCACTCACTACACCACACACACACTCACTACACCACTCACTATACCTTCACTCACTATACCTTCACTCACTATACCTTCACTCACTACCCCATCACTGACTACACGTTAACTCACTACACCATCACTCACTACACCACTCACTCACTACACCGTCACTCACTACACCACTCACTCACTACACCACTCACTCACTACACCACTCACTCACTACACCTTTACTCACTACCCCATCACTGACTACACCATCACTGACTACACCATCAATCATTACACCTTCACTCACTACACCACTCACTCACTACACCACTCACTCACTACACCACTCACTCACTACACCGTCACTCACTACACCGTCACTCACTACACCGTCACTCACTGCACATTCACTCACTGCACATTCACTCACTGCACATTCACTCACTGCACATTCACTCACTGCACATTCACTCACTGCACATTCACTCACTGCACATTCACTCACTGCACCTTCACTCAATACACCACACACTCACTACACCACTCACTACACGTTAACTCACTATACCTTCACTCACTATACCTTCACTCACTACCCCATCACTGACTACACGTTAACTCACTACACCATCACTCACTACACCGTCACTCACTACACAGTCACTCACTACACCGTCACTCACTACACCGTCACTCACTACACCGTCACTCACTACACCATCACACCTTCACTCACTACACCATCAGTACATCACTACACCACTCACTACACCTGGGCTGAGCTGGGAGGCAGAAAAGAGAGAAGGAGTAAAAGTTCCAGGAAATGATGATGGACAGAAAGATAAAGAGAGAGATGGAGTGAGTGGGAAGAGAGGAGGAGAGAGGGAGGGGAGAGGAAGAGGAAGGAGGGAATAAAGCAGAGAAAGATGTAAAAAGAGATGGTCATAGATGGAGACAGAGAGGAAGCGATTAGCCTAGTGAGGGGGCGTAGGAAGGGGGAGGGGCGCTGTGTGTGGGTGTGCTCTTAGGCAGCCGGTCCTTTTCCCTGTGGTCCAATAAATGCCAGTGATCGCCCGCAGACTCGCAGACAAGAGTGTGTATGTGTGTGTGTGTCCCATACTCTGCAGACAGAGAGGGGAAGCAAATTGCACACAGCAGCCAAGACGTCAATGGCCTTTTTAAGTGCAGCCAGCTCCCCCAAGAAGAAAACATTGAGGCCTAGGCCCGGTGCCAAGGCCCTCCTTTCTTGGCTCCCCTCCCCAGGCTTCGGAGTTCTGATCTGGGGCAGGAGTCACACATGGCTGGGTGGGTAGCTGGAGGCGGGTCTGTGTATCCGGGGTTGCTGCTGCTGTGGTTGCGGTTCATTCATTTTTACTGCATTCCCACACACATGTAGACATATGCACACTCACTCGCCTACGGTAAGCTTTACATATACACACACACACACACAAAGACTGAAAAATGAATCATGATTTTACCACCCTTATACATGCGGTACAATTTTATGTATGAAAGTCTCTCTCTCTCTCACCCTCTTGTTCTCTAGTTTTACATAGATACTGAGAGCGTCCCATTTGGACTAATCTCTGGTGGACAGATGCTCGTAACATAACTGGTAGTAGCATCTGCCGACAGACTGTGGGATGCAACAACTAACAAGGAACTTTCTTGCGGTACGTTGATTTTTCATCACTGATCATTTGGACAAATCACGATTTTGCATCTTTCTAATTTCGGAATGGGAGGGGACATTTTGCCCATAGGCCCGAAGGTGACAGAGTTTCTGTCTTGTTAGTTCATTTTCTAACACGTATCCCCCCCAGAACTTAATTAGCATTTTAGTTCTTGTTGTCCAAGTTTACATTTAGTTCTGGGTGTCAAAGATTACATTTGGACAGATATGGCTAATGGAATTGGTCAGGTGACCTCAGCTGGCACACACTGGATGGAGAGAACACACTCCTACACACACACACACACACACATACCCACCCACTCACTGACACACACACAAAGCCCATAGCCTCAGGACAGACCCCACACTGACTGCATGCCAATCCACTCTTGCTGGCACGCCACATACTGACAATCAGACTGTATTAAAAGAGAGGGAGGGAAAGAGAGAGAGGGAGGGAACACACACACACACAGCTGCCTCTGACACGCACACACACACCCAGCCAATGGCCCCAGCTGCCTCTGATTTTCAGAAATATTAAAAGAGAGGGAGGGAAAGAGAGAGGGAGGAAAAGAGAGAGAGGGAGGGAAAGAGAGAGAGGGAGGGAAAGAAAGAGAGGGAGGGAAAGAGAGAGGTCTTGAATGACTTAATAACGGTTTCCGCTGGCAGTGCTCCTGTTGCTATTTCTGGCCTCAGGATCAGAGAGACACACCAGACAGGAAGGACTGGGGCCTGCCCCTCTCTTTCTGACGCCCCTCCTTCTATCCATCCATCATCATCCCTCTGTTTCTGTCTCGCACCTCATGTATCTTTTGGGGTATTTAATCTCTCTCTTCGTCTTTCCATCTTTCTTTACCACCCTCCTTTTCCTCCATCTCTCCATACACCCGTCTCTGATTCCATCTCCATCTCTCCATACAACCATCTGATTCCATCTCCATCTCTCCATACACCCGTCTCTGATTCCATCTCCATCTCTCCACACACCCGCCTCTGATTCCATCTCTCCATACACCCGTCTCTGATTCCATCTCCATCTCTCCACACACCCATCTCCATCTCTCCATACACCCATCTCTGATTCCATCTCCTTCACTCCATATCATGTGTTGATATCACATTTGGAGGCATAGCTAATTCTGAGAAGCATAGGCCCAATTCCTGTCAATGTTTTTGCTGGTCTGTTGGTATTTACGTTGCTAGTGAATGACTCCCTTATATAGTGTATTGCACTGGAGGTTGGTGGCACCTTAATTGGGGAGGACCGGCTCGTGGTAATGGCTGGAGTGGAATCAGTGGAATGGTATCAAATACATCAAACACATGGTTTCCATGGTTTCCAGGTGTTTGATGCCATTCCATTTCGTTCCGTTCAAGCCATTATTATGAGCCGTTCTCCCCTCAGCAGCCTGTCACTGGTGTATTGCGTGTTTAGATTTTAAACACGCAATACATTTTAAATGTGGTTTTTTTTCACACACTTCTACTTCCTGTCAACTGACTCTCACTTCCTCCTCTCCTCCCTGGCCTGCTTCCTCACTACAACTGTCTACGTATACTGGCTAACACAGACACACACACACAAACAGACACACACACACACACCACTTCTGGAGAAGGGGAACAGAAACTGCGGGCGTGTGTGTCAGAGACTCTAGTGCCACACGTTAACCGCAATGGGATTGGCTAAAACCACAAAAAAGGAAGTACTGGTCTTTCCAAACTCAGAGTTAAAGAAAACACAGCTTTGAGAAAAATGTGAAAAACAAAGTGATTGGCCCTCTTCTCTCCTGCACATTGTATGAGTGTTGATTGTTATGTATGTGGAGGCATAATGCCAGTGATTTCAATGTGTGATGACAGTTAGCATATAGCCTGTGCACCATGGGTGGTACCATGAGAGAAGACTCACCTGGTATCTGTGTGTGATGTGTGGGGTTGCTGAACTGGGCCGGGTTCAGCGCGGGCCGGGGATTGGGAGTGGGGGCGTGGTGGTGATGGTGAGGGGGCGTGACCCTCATGGAACTCCGCCTTAGCTGCTCAAGCTCGCTCAGACGCTCGGAGAAGGCCATTGCTCCCGTCTTCACGTCCTCCAGCTTCTGTCTATGGCCTACACACACGCAAGCAGAAACACATACACTCTCCATCAATCAATCAATCTTTCTGTCTGTCTGTCTAGTTCTTATTTTTCTTTAGTTTGAGGTCTCAATTCTAATTAAAATATGAGATGATTCGCCATTTGGTTTCATGTTAAGTGATATATGAGGGGCCAGACAAAGGAGATAATGATGAAGAGAGTCCTTATCAGACGAGAGAGTCCTTATCAGACGAGAGAGAGAGAGAGAGAGAGAGAGAGAGAATCCAGCCAGCCTCAGCTGTGAAAAACCATCACTCGTCTTCACATATCCACCCACCCGCAAACACACACGGCTGCCGCACTGGGAGGAAGTGGTGCTGTAACTGGAGCCTGTGCCTGAGCCCTTTGAAGCGCAGGCCAGAACCCAGATCCAGCCAGACCCTCAACACACACACACACACACACACACACACACACACACACACACACACACACAGAGAGAGCCAGCTAGCCAGACCCTGGATCGTTGCACGGCGCCCAACACCAGATTCCCGACCAGAATAACGAAACATCGGGGAATAGTCCCGTTAACAACCACGACACAGTGGTGTGATGAGCCTTCAAATCAGCACACTCCCAGAACTACAACCCAGAACTAATGAAACTACAAATCCCATACCACCAGGATTTGAACCTTAATGGTAATTCTCAGCATGAACATGATAATGTAATAATAACTTGGATGATAATGACGAGGATAACTATGATTTATGATGATGCATTGTCTTCCAACAAATGGTGTCACTCCTACGCCGACGCTCACCCTTCAACCGACAGAGTCATGGCGCTATCTGACGTTGATAACTGCAATGATGAAGAAGAGGATGAAGGTGGTACTCACGGCGTGGTTCTCTGGGCCCGTCCACGGTGATCTTGATGGCTCTCTGGTAGGTGGCCACCTGGGGAGGGTTGCTGAATACTGTGATAGTCAGAGTGAAACTCTTCCCTGGAGGAGAACAGGAAGAGAGGGAGGAGAAGAGAGGAAGAGAGAGTGAAAAATATGTTGTAATGTGATCATCTACACTGAAAACAACCGCTGGCACGGGCCTCTGTTTCCTCTGCCTAGCCCTCCATCTTCCCCCCATGTTGGTCTGCACCTCCCTGGAGCACACACTCCTTCTCCCTCCCTCCCTCCCTCCCTCCCTCTATCCCAATATACCCCAGGTCTGGATAAGACATTAAGATCAGCCTGACACAGAAATAACCCAGAGAGATATCAGAGAGACAGACAGACCCTACGGCCCCACACTTATTTACTGCTCATAAACACACACAGACAAACAGAGTGTGTGTGTGTACACATGTGTGTGTTTAAATGAGTGTATTTGTGTTTGTGTGTGTGTGTGTGTGTGTGTGTGTGTGTGTGTGTGTGTGTGTGTGTGTGTGGGAGCAGACTGATGTAGCCGTCGTGTGACTAATCCAGTCAGAGGGTCTGGTGATGAATCTGCATGTGTGTTTGTCTGTCTGCATGTGTGTGTGTATATGTGTATCTATCTGTGTGCGTGTGTGTGTGTGCGTGCGTGCGTGAGTATAGATATTCCTAGGTG
Source organism: Thymallus thymallus (assembly GCA_023634145.1). Lineage (NCBI taxonomy): Eukaryota > Metazoa > Chordata > Actinopteri > Salmoniformes > Salmonidae > Thymallus > Thymallus thymallus. The sequence goes on from CM042419.1 coordinate 19,918,293, forward strand.
TGGAGGAGACAGTCACATCCGTCTCCATCAATCACGTGTGTGTTTGTGTGTGTGTGTGTGTGTGTGTGTGTTTCTCCCTCAGGCTCTGTACCTCAATGTGTGGTGATGAGTGACGGGCAGACGCTGAGAGGATGTGCACACACACACACACACACACACACACACTTGTCGCCCACCATGGAGGTATGGGCGCCCAGGGGAGGCGGTCAGAGGCTGTGCCAAGGCTGGAATAGAGTTACCACACACAGACCAGCCAACGCCAGCTAAAGCCCTGGCTACTGTTATACATACACACACACACACATCAACAAAAGCCCTGGCTACTGTTACACACACACACTCACACACTCAGGTACTCAGCTGTACTGTCCAGACCACACACAAGCAGCCAGCCAGGACTATTCTCAGAGTCCAGAGAAGTTATAAGATCACCTCCCTGTCCCACGTTTTCTATGCAAGTGTGTTTGACAGCCCAAAGAGAGGCTAAGCTACTGATACCGTAATATTCACCATAATAGGAAAACTGTCCATTATTCATCATGTAGAACTTACTATTTTTCTAAAGTAAGTTATAGTAGGATAATTGAATTGCAAAATATGGATGATATTTCACAATCACATTTCTGCCTAGAAACTCATTGTCTTACGTCAGACATATTCACAAAAACCCCCGTTTTCTTTTCTCCATATATCATACACACACACACACACACACACACACACGTCTGTGAGGGAGACGTTCTGTCTGAGAGGCAGACGGGAAGAAGACAACACATCCAGGGAACATCCCCTGATACCACGCTGTGTGTGTGTGTGTGTGTGTGTGTGTGTGTGTACACTATACTGTGTATGTGTTAGGATGTGAACAAGTGTGTATGTACAGCACATCCAAACAACTTTGTTTGCAAGAGAGAGAAAAAGAGAGAGAGAGCGCGAAAGAAAGAGATAAATATGTCTGAGGTTGTTTGTGCCGTTGGGCCGCCCAATGACTCACTGCTCCTATATCCAGAAAGAGAGGAGAGTGGGAGGAGATAGAGACAGAGGGAGGACAGCTGTGGTCTTTGTTGCTGGTGTGCTATCTGCAAGAAAGAATCTGAGAGGAGAGGTAGAGCGATAGAGGAGAGGAGAGGTAGAGCGATAGAGGAGGGGAGAGGTAGAGCGATAGAGAGACACAGTAGATAGGATGAGAGAACAGCTGTGGTCTTTGTTGCGGGTGTGTCATCAGTTACCCAGTTTACATTTCTCTGGGGCTTACTGTACAGAGATGACTGTTTACTCCGGAACTCTCCCTCTATAATCGTCCCTAGGCTTGTGGGTTTACCACAGTGGGTCCTATCAGTATTAGCCAATCACTTGTCTTATCTTCACTCTGAGTAAACCTCTGTCACGGTGTGTGTTTCCCAGAAGTAAATAGGAGAAGGTGTGTGTGTGTGTGTGTGTGTGTGTTTAGAATGGTTTATTTCATATTCAGAAGTGTGTGTGTGTGTGTGTGTGAGAGAGAGAGACTCTAAACCACACCACTGTAACCACACTAACACTGGACCACAGCCTACTGAGCTGCAGCCAGATCAACTCTGACCACAACCCAACCAAACACTCACCTAGTTTCATCAACGTTCACCACAAGTTCAGGCAAGCTCATATGTCATACTGTAATTAACCCTGAGCTGCACTCTAGTTCCTGTGGGTGTGTGTGTGTGTGTGTTTTAAGTCAGACTAGATGGCTGTTTGCCTAGCAGGACAATGGTACAATTGAGAGGTGTGTGTGTGTATGTATGTATGTGTGTGTGTACAGTAACAGCTAGATTATGTACAGAGAGGCCTGTGTTTTAAATAGATAAGGCACGACATTTGCCTGCACCTGATTTGGAGTAACTGCGGTTCACAGTCCGTTAGGGACAGAGAGAAAGAGAGCTATGTCAGTGAATCTATGTGTGTGTATGTGTGTGTACCTCGTCCGCTGCGGCCTACGAAGCGCAGGTCGTTGAAGCGAGCCACCTGGTTCTTGAGGGCGGCCGTGGCGTTGCGGAGTTCTGCTGAGTAGTTCTCATCGTTCCCCGCCATCACCGTTACCAAGGTACCGTCAGGGATATCACCAAGGGCAACCACCTAGGGCAACAGGAGGAGAAAGAGCGAGACAGAGACACAGTCAGATTGCTCGTCTTGCACATTACAAAAATATACAATACCTAAAACATAATTACACGTAATTTACATTGAACACAATACATAAATTATCAGGTAGATACAGGACCGCAACTTTCACTGGGGACGAGGGGAACATGTCGTCGCCCTCCCACATTATGAAATTGCATTTCTATCCCCCCAAGTTGTATCATTGGAATGTGCTTTATGACCATACGGACACCTCCGAGCTGTCGGGTAGGCTGTTTGGAGTGTTTATCCGACTGGATAAATTAAATAATAACTATTATGTCCCCCCCACTTCTAAAACCAAAGTTGCGCCCCTGGGTAGATATGTATTTGGTAAAAAAAGGAGCATCTTTAGTTATATTTCAACACTCTATTCCGAGTGTATTCAACTACGTTTATTATTAATTCTGAATCTATTTTGTCTATTTCTCAGTCATTTGTTCCACCCTGGGTCCCCTAAATGGGAGGGCAGTCTGGGTGGTTTTGTGCTTGAGAAAGCCACCCAGACTACAAACTGAATAGCTCCACACCCAGGGCAAATAGACCCAGGGAGAGTCATTTTCATATTAACTGTAATCATGGCCACAAATCAGCGTGCAAATTTACAGAGGAGATACCGGGCATGGTACTACGGCTCTGTTCTGTTTTTCAACTGAGAAACTACAGCTTTAGTCCACACACACACACACACACACACAACCCCCCTTCACCCACACACACGGCAGAGATGGAAAATACGGGTGTTTAGCAGTCCCAGTATAGTTTACAGTCTCAAGGACTGTTGGGGAGCTACGGAAGTCAGACATGAGAGAGAGGTTCGGTGGAGCGTGAAAACGGCCCTGCAGAACAAACAATAATGAGGAAACGATTATAGAGCTCTTCAAGCAGACGGTCAACAACCTCCAGACACAAACACACACTTAATGGCAACAACATCCGCCCATGACATTGTTTATAATGTACATTATGTATACAACTCGATCAATCTGATTTTATAGCATTTTTCTATGGCTTTTTTCACAAATGCTTTTGTCCTAAAGTGCTTAAAAGTACTTTACTTGGATGATATAATTCCCATTATGGATGGCCAGAATGACATCAGCCTAATGACACAACTGTAAGTCATTGACGTGTATCATTCTAATTCTGAGAAAGTGAAAAACCGTAAGGGAAGTTGACTATGGCAATAACAATATTTTACCCCAATTAAATTTTTGATCTGTGACCAGGGGCGTCATGCACCCCAAAAATCTGAGGGGGCACAAAGTATGTGAGGTGGCTGGGGGGGTAGTCCATCCGTTAGAATTTTGCATTCTAGAGCCGTAATCATTATGCTTAATTCTATGTCAAAAATCTGTTTATTTTTCTGCATTTAGATTCTTTACCCCTACCTACATGTACATATTACCTCAATTACCTGGACTAATCTGTACCTGCACATTGACTCGGTATCGGTAACTACTGTATATAGCCTTGTTATTGTTATTTTATTATTTTATTTGTGTTACTATGTTTTCTTTATTTTATTTAGCAAATTGTTCTTCTTTTTTTTTTTACTCTGCATTGTTGGTTAAGGGCTCATAAAGGAAGCATTTCACGGTAAGGTACACCTGTTGTATTCAGTGCATGTGACAATATGTTTTTTTATTTGATTTGACACATACACACACAGAGACATTTATGAGAAACGTTGCCACCAGACTAAATTTGCTCAGCAAAACATTCCTCTAGAGCCTCCAGAAATTATTTGAAATAAAACGACAAATATAGCACTACACACACACACACACCTCTCTCTCTCACACACACACACACCTCTCCCACACACACACACACACCTCTCCCACACACTCACTCACCTTGAATGCGATGGGCAGTGTCTTGTTGCACCTCCAGTGTGTGGGTAGGACAGAACAGAGGAAGTTGGGGCTGTCTGTCCTGACCAGTTCTCCAGGGTGATCTGACAGCACCTCCACCATGCCTCGGTCTGCCATACGCAGCTTTCCCACCATGGCGGCGCTACTGCTCTCCTGGGCACCCAGGGGCAGGCCCTCACTCATCTTACCCAACAACAGGGTGGTGGAAGGCGGGGTGAAGCGCCGACCAGGGGCTGGGTCTGGAGAAAGTAAGAGATGTAGGTAAGTGATTAAAAATTCATTTAGACTATCCACATTTTGAGCTGTGCACATCATCAGTATTTTCTATAATGTTTATCGATGTGCGTGTAGTTTCAAGTTGGCCTTCAGAGCACAGAATTATCAAAGTTCTCAGAATAGCCCGCAGTGAAATTACAACAGCGGAACCCAACCCTGGAAAGCCGGAGGCACGTAAACCAAACCGTTAAAAACCAGCCAGCGATGCTGACAGGGCCCGGCGCGGGCTGTCTGTCTGTCACTCAGCCAAGCCAACCACAATCGATGCCACATGTTGGCGGTTTGGAACGACCGGGGGTTTAAAAACCGCTGCTGCCTTTCGCTCTTTCAACAGGACTCTGACTAGTGTACCACAGAACTGGACTGAACTCCAACTCGGTGTTGCTCTCATCTCACCATCCAATACTAACAGCAACCCATGCGCTGTGGATGGATGGAATGATTTATTTATAAACCGTTGATGAGAGGGGAAGTAATGTGCTTTGCATGTGTTTAATGTGGTTTCCACACACACACACACACACACACACACGCTTGAGGTTGGGCTACATTAAACGGTTGTCACTAGTTACCATAGTCAAAGTAAAAATGGGCTATAGGCCTATCATACAACTTAATGAAAACAAAAAATTGCTTTTTGGCCTTAATTAAAAGTTAGGGTTAGGAATAAGTTAGCAGTGTGGTTAAGGGTAGGGTTAAAGTTAGGTTTAAAGTCACATCTTAAGAAGAGAAGTTATAGAAATAGACTTTTTTTTTACTTTGTGGCTGTGGAAACTAGTGACAATCGTGTGTGTGTTTGTGTGCGTTGACATGTGTTCGTGCTTGTATATCCGCGCCATTAACATAGCCAAGAAACACACCGAAACCAGAATTTAAAAGAGGAAATAAACGTAATAATTGGCAGGACGCCAACGGTTTTTTTTCTGTCGTAGGGAGTAGACTATAGGCTACATATTGGACCTCACATGCACAAAGCACTGAACCACATTTCAGATGGAAGTTGCAATCTTTGTTTATAATATTACACAAATTCTGCCACAATATGGTATAGATAAGTTAGACAGGACAAGATGGGTATCGATACCAACACATATTCAACCGTGCGTAAAACGTGAAAATATGTTCATGTACCGTAGGAAGGAAGGAAGACCATTTGTACACCGCAGTAGGATCCAGTTAAATTGACTATCTGTGGATTAAACCCGCTGTAGTTAGATGAACTCTCCCAGGGCGCGTGGATCAACAGTGGAAATCAGGCGACCCCGTCTGAAGGTACGTGGGCACGGATAAAACTGGGTCTATGCGTTGGAGTAGAGTCAAAGACCTTCCGTTAACAAATTAAGCACACCCCGCTAAATCTCGGTGTATGAAGTGCTCAGTCCATGATCCGTGTTATGGACACCGAGACTGAAGAGTTATCCACCGACCAGATACTAAATAAAACCGGAAGATCATCCAAGGAGGTCTCAGGGCGCATTCAAATGAGCAGGCGAGCAGCGAATAAGAAAGTAAAGTTGGGTTATTTTCTTCTCTTCTGTAGTTCTTCAATAACTTGTGAGTTACTCGCCACAAAATGCCAACATTGGAGACGGGAAAAACGTTAATGCTTAAATTTCGCTTTTATAAATATAGTCTAGAATGTGTCACTGCCAATAGCTTTTTTGCCTTATATTTCGACACATCCTTGTTGAACGCTCCGGGTGTGTATAGGGTTGAGTTGCTGCGTATGAATGAACGTCCGGACAGTGAGAGGCAGGGTTTTACTGGCAGTCGACAGCGCTGGAATGCGTCCCTCCAGGGTTGGATTTGCATAGAGACAGATCTTAGCCAATGGAGACTACGGAGAGTCCGGGAGGGTTTAACCAATCAGAGCTGCGTCCGTGCAGGGAGGGACGAACTGTGGGTTCTGATGAAGGCTCGCGCCAGTCAATGGAATTCCACTTTGGGGCTGCGGTGCACGAGGCTCGGTGAGAGACGGCCACAGCGGTCGCGCTCTAGTATTGTGGTTTTAAAGTAAAAGTCAACAGCGTGCAATTGAATGGTGGACACCAATACAAAAACAAAAGAAAATATATTGAAAGCTAGATTAAGATGATTGTTCACAACAACAAAAAAACAACCCAAATCACAATTAGGCCTATGCTTTTGGACACCAAACACACATCTTTAGTTGGCAATTAATGCCTGATATTTGCCGGATGATTTCTCGTGTCGGTGTCAAAACATAGTCTGCATACACCATAACAAAATAAGACGAGCAAATGTCCATGGAATAAGTTAGCCAATAAGACATAACCTTTGTGCCCATATAGACGTGCACTAACAGGAACAGTAAAGAGAGAAGCCCAAATTACTAATCTGTCGACGAGGAAGACATTTATACAAAGACAAACATAATGCTGAATTCCAGGGCACGTGTACTGTTTCAGTAGACGTATTGGTCATGCGCTGATTTATTCGGGGAATATGATATCAGCAATAGCCACGGCGTCACCGCTCTAACCGTAGAACCCAGGCTGCATCACATCTGCGAATAGATTATATGGAGGCCACGGTGACGCATTTTGGGGACTATATCCCATTTCTAATAGGCCTATTCCCCCTCTGAAGCACTATGGCTAGGGTCCAAGGTGATGTGGGTTCAGAGGTTGACGTTATAGTATGTTCAACAAGCCATGCACAACACAGATACAATGAATAAAGTAACCATTGAATAGGGGAAGTAGTTCATGATGACAGTGTGGCAAAGCTCGTGCGTAAAGCGCGTGCTTAAAAAGCAGCTTTCACTGTGTGGGAATGTAGGCGATCTCGTCCTCAGCAAAAACAAGACTTCAAACAAAAAGGTATCTACAAGTAAGCATGAAAGTTTTGGGGGATTATCTTTACTTTACTATTTATCTTTTTTGCAACTTTTACTCCACTACATTCCTAAAGACAATATGTACTTTTTACTCCCATACGTTTTCCCTGACCCCCAAAAGTACATCAATATGGTCAAATATAGCATTTACTTTTACTCAAGTAGGACTGTGGCTATTTAGTACATTTAAAACCAAATACGTTTAGACTTTTACTCACTTTTACTTGAGTCATTTTATATCTATACTTTTACTGAAGTATTACTGACTATTGAACACTTTTTCCACGACTGCATGAAGCACCTTGTAGTGTCAGTGCGCAGTGTGGGCGTCGTGGCTGCACCAAACATCAACAACAGGTGGCAGCATACGATCTAAATCCTCCTGGCAAATGAAAGCTGTAACATACTCGCAGGCCTCACTGTAGAACATTATTTGATATTGCATGACGATGTAAATAGATACAGACAATCTTATGTCTATATTTTGATATTTTTCAAATGCAGATCAAAGCACAAAGAAACTTATTCTGGAATCCAAAATTATGATTTTGTTGTCTCATTATCTCCTATGTTTAGTTAATTTCGATTGGCCAGTGCTATATTCATCGCCACAGGCTATGTGTCTTTGCCATAATGACTATGAAGTCTAGTCCACCTGTACATGCAGATCTCAGCAGAAAGTGTTCTTCTGATGAGTTTGTCAGTTTGATTTGACAAAGAGAGGTCAGTCTTGACAGCCTTGTCGGGGAGTTTTAGAGAACTGTCAGTTTCTCTCCTCCCTCTCGGTGTTTTAAGAACGTGTAGCCACGGGGGTGATGATAAAAAATGTAACGGTTTAGCTTCCGCCTGTCCGGACCGACTACAGTGTCCGTGATAGAAAGTGACTGGCCCTTTTGCTCTATATACAGTAAACACGGTGCAAAGAATCCTAACTTGATTTTTCCTGACCTAACATTTTTTAGTTTTTGGATTGATTCATTTAGGCCCTACCGAAATAATTGTGCGTATTTTTTGCAGTGGACACATTTAAGGCAAAAAATGCATTTTTTATTAGAAAAACGGATTTAAGAAAAAGATTTATGTGGATTCCCTCGGATTAATCAATGTTCCATTATTTGGGAAGTTCTGACGTAGACCTACAGTGGAACTTTAATTCAGTTAGGCCTATTTCCCACGGGGGGGCATTTGGTATTGTATACCAAAGGCTTCGAGCAGAATGATGAGTGATTATTCATGTTTAAAAGTATAATTGGGCATCAACTTCACTGACTCACATCTACACAGCTCACTGGAAATGTGATTCAATGGTGCCGGATAAAAGAAGCAGAAGCGCAATAAAACCATACATATTAATCGCTATAGGCTGAAGTCATTCATGTCCCATTGATTAAAGCATTATAATTCAGTCTATCAAATAATTCCGCTAAAACCACATCCAATGATTAATGTAGGCTAGTTATATCTCTGTGCAGGTGTACGTCGTGACGGCAAGGCCCGGGCCAGCCACCGTTTGCGCATTTGACTGGAAACGAATGAAAGGTGTTTTGTGGCAATTGTTTGTGTTGAAATATATCCGTGCTGAGAAACCAGCGGACACAACTAATATTTTACCATAATGTTATCTTTTACCATGCAGCACACCACAGAACATCACGTAGAGCCTACCAGCACATACCGGATTGCCCCTTAAGCAACAACCAAACAATGGGCTACAAATTAGGACTATAGATTTATGTTTGAAATTTAGGACACAAAACTATTTCTAACTGTTGAAGTGGTTCGCAACACATCAGTTGAAAAGAGTATAAGAGATACATTTAATCGCAAACTGATCCTACTAAATCTATAATTGGAGATTATTTAATTTATTATAGCCCATTCCAATATCGTCGTAAATACATTTAGGATTTGATTAAATAAAACACAAACCTCTGTTAAAATACCCCCTTGGAGATGTGCTAATAATTAGATAATTGTTAGTTAAAAACAATAAAACAAAGCAAAGCCTATTAACTCTTATATGACACATCACATTAAATAGATTCGATTCTAATTCAAACAAATACAATTTAGTTTTTTCAGATGTTAAATAAATGTGATGCAGTCCGATTTTGGAAAGCCATAGGCGTGAAACGTTGGTCTCAGACTATTGCCTATATTATTTAAATAAAAAACCTATAGCCTACAACCACGGCCTAAAATATGCAATAATTAAAACTTTCTCGATTTCAATATAATTTAAGGAAATATTTGCACACAAATTAACCGGCTTTTCTGCCTAAAGGAAGAACTACTACTTTGAGGGGACTGACAGGAAGAGGTCTTCAAGATAGATCACGAGAGAGAGAGAGGCAGAGAGAGAGCGCGCGAGAGGCTTGGATTTCCTCTCGTCCCGTTCACCTCTGAGTAGCGGTAATCGGATAGGCGCAAACTGCTTGATCAATAATGTATGTAGTCGGCTTTCAAATCTATCGATATGCGTCGCGAGGCTACACGCTGCAGCATGTTTGCGCGATTAACTGGAGGCCGCTTCCATTGCATTGGGAAATAATCAATTCTGGAGAGATGGTTGGTTTAAATGACAAATCATCAGCATAAACCACGAATCTAGCCTACTCATGAACCTATAGGCCTACAGATTAATATAGCCTACATTTTTTTCTAGGTAAAATAAGAAATATCTTGAGCACATCATTCAGTCTTTTGTTTTGTGAGCATCAGTTAGCATCAGGTAAGGTGAACCACTCAAACCAAAATACAGCCCCAGCACACAGAAATAAAAACGGTTGTATCAATCAATTGTTTCACTCTTGGTTTCATAACCCCATTCAGGACAAGATTGGAAAATAGACTTGAGAAAAAATGAAAGGAGAGAGAAAAGTAAACAAAAGAAAATTAAAAAGGCTGAGCAGAAGCGGATGATGATGATGATGATGGTGGGGATGATGATGAAGATCATGATGAAATAGCAGCAGATAAAGATGAGTTATGAATAAGATTCAGGTCAATTGTCTTTCAATGTGACAAACAAAGACAAAGCCGACAGTGGTTGAGAGACAGACAGTGACGATGATAACGATGAAGAGGAACGGGTAAACGAAGACGCAGGTGTAGTAATAAAAGCAGGTTAGATTACCAAAGAGCCCATTGCCAGTTCGGCCTTTCCTCATCAGGTACATGGCCCAGGACAGGGGACCGGAGTTGGAGAAAGGCCCAGGATTCATGCTTCGTCTCTGGGTACTGCCGGAACAAACGGTGGGGTGGGTTTATAAAGATCCAGCACGGGAATATGGAAAGCTGGATCCTCCTCACTCTCACCCTTATCCTTTTATACCCACCCGCCACCCTACCCAGCTCCCCCCTAGCCCAAGATATTAGTGAAAAACTGAAAAAAGAGAGAAAGAAGGAGAGAAAGGAGGGAAAAGGGATGGCATCCACTCATGCTTAATATATTTCCTCACTAAGCGTAGCCCCGGGGGACTCGGCATCACTCTGCCCTCAGGCAACTCAGACCTGCTAATTTCATTTAGCGACTCAAATGATTTTTCTCTCTCTCCTTTCCTCTCTCTCTCACTCCCCTCCACGTCTTTCTCTTCATCTCTCTCCCTCTCTTCTTTTTCTAAAGTTCTGACAAACTGTGAAAATGGAGGCGAGGACTTCAACTTGAGAGAGCAGGGGATTGAGTTGGTCTTAGCCATAAAGACTGGATCGTGTTTTAAGTGATTGTCTCTGAATTCGTGGATCACATGAAAATGGAACACTTTCTCAGTGGTTCACGTCAGAGTTTGGAAACCACACAATCCTTACACTGGAAGATCTGTAAACGATTCTAAAGACGGAGACAGTTTGATTTACCAGTGATAGCTCCTGAGGTGACATGACCACTATGGCTGGTCTCTGGTTTCCTGGAAAACCACCTAGCGTGACGCAGGTAGTCCTCCCCCCAAACCCTGAATCAACCACATATAGTCACTATCCCACAGACCTGGGCCCAACGGAACTCTGGGTACACCAGTACCACAGGACACAAAATGTGTGTGTGTTGTAGGGCTATGGTAGGCCATGATGGTCTAGTGAAGAGCTTGACAGGATATGTTGCCTCTGTTACCTCACAGCTCCTGGATACCCACACTATTAGTTAGTTGTAACCTCTTCCACTATGCAGGTTAGAGTCTCTCTCTCTCTCTCTCTCTCTCTCTCTCTCTCTCTCTCTCTCTCTCTCTCTCTCTCTCTCTCTCTCTCTCTCTCTCTCTCTCTCTCTCTCTCTCTCTCTCTCTCTCTCTCTCTCTCTCTCGCTCTCTCTCTCTCTCTCTCTCTCTCTCTCTCTCTGTCTGTCTGTCTGTCTGTCTCCCTCTGTGTGTGTGTGTGTGTGCCAGGGGCAGTCTGTCCCCTGCTGTCTCTAGAGTCGAGGCCACCCTGAGGCCAGCACCAGGGCCACACTGAGGATCAATACCCCTCCTCACCACCTCCACCCCTCACCTCAACCACCTCCCTGAACAAGGGATCGATGAAGAGATACAGCCTGGGGAGGAGTCTCAAAGAGCTTCACCTCAGTCACTCATCACTCACTGAAAGTGTTAGCAGATTATTGTAAGTTTATTGCAGAAGAGTTACATTGTGAAAGCAGTGCTAGTGACTCAAGTTAAACAAGAGGGATTTATTTTTATTTTTTAGAAACGCTTGCATGCAAGCACACACACACACACACCTCCTCTATAATTCATGAGGCTGTATTGTTTGGATGCAGTTAACTGCTACTTTAAAGTAATTAATTGATTTTCTGACATATCAGTTAGCAGCACTGCCAAGTGACAGAACAGAGCAGTCCAGCGCCTGGTTAACAGACACACACCCTCACATAGCCTGCCTGTGCGCGCGCGCGCACACACACACACACACACACACACACACACACACACACACACACACACACACACACACACACACACACACACACACACACACACACACACACACACACACACACACGGAATGGGACAAACGGCCCACACACACTCAGTCCAGCTGTATTTACATTGCAACTAACGAGAAACTCTTAACCAGTGACACACACACACATTCAACACAAACACACACTTTGGACGTCAGCGTTTCAAAGGAGCAGTTTTTCCCATGGTCCCTGTCCTGTACTCCCCTGCCCCATCTCTGAATCCCCCAGGGCCCAATAGACCCAGTAATGCTAACATCAGCACTAGCATCATGCTAAGCTAATCAGGCTAACCAGTCTATCACAACTAAATCAGACTACTACAATTAATCCATCCCACAATCCAAGTGCTGTTTGATTGAAACTCAGATATGACAGTGCATGTGTTTGTCTGTGTCTGAAACCGGGCCTGCCAGTCTTCAGAAGGGAAGGTGTGTGTGTGTGTGTGTGTTGAATAATTCAGCACGCTCTCAGATGAGAAAAAACTAGCAGCTCTATGAGGCCCTCCTCCTGCGAAACTACTGATTGATTTTCTGACACAAGCGATGAGGAGAGGAGAGAACATGAGAGGGAGAGAGAGAGGAAAGAGAGGGGGTCACATAGTCCTCAACGGGTTGAAACGGTATACCCATCTAAAAGTTACTGTGACAACCATCCGTACCCTTGTAATGTTGACACCTATTCCAGTCATAGTATAAATCCTATGCACAGTTCAGCTGTCCACACTTCACTTTTCACCTACAGCTTATACCTCAGCATCTCTGTCCTCAGAGCACTGAGCAGGGAGAGAGGGATGGATGGAGGGAGGGGGACAGGAGAGGGGAGAGAGAGAGAGCTATGGGAATCTGCCTCAGGCCGCGTTTAGTGCAGTTTGAATGGATGAGCAGGTGCAGTGAAGCAGAAATGCAGAAATGCACACACGCACACGCACACACACACACACACACACACACACACACACACACACACACACACACACACACACACACACACACACACACTAGTTTAATCACCAGTGAAAAAGGACAATATTCCATGTGATCAACAGAGGAGACAGGAACTAGAGAATATGTGTTGTATGTTTATTTTCATGTCTTTATTTCCTCTTTTGTGATTTAGGCCCAGGTTACTGTTATTTTTTAAAGTGCTTCATGAATATAATGTGATGTATTGATCTGTAAACGATGGAAGGTTTTCATCTACCATCCACTGTTATGGACGCATAGAACGATCAATAGATAGAGGACAGGATGGATGGATGGATAAAGGGATGGATGGATGGGCAGTAAAGGTGTATGGTGTCCTGATGGAGGGATGAGCCTTGGCCTCGGGGCAGGAAGAGAGGGATGAGAAAGGGATTGGAGGAGGAGATCCCAGAGGAAACGAGAGCCAGGAGGACGAGTCCAGAAGAACGACAGAACTCTACCACTGCCACTGTACAGTCCTGGAAGTGGTTTACGTTAGGTTGCCCCTCGGACTCAACACAGAAACTCAAACTGACTCTGACCTGTCCATCATTAGCCAACTGACAGTTGGTCAGTGATCAGTGTGAGTGTCTGAGGTAGCCTGCAGTCTAATCTGGGTCCTGGTGGTTGGGACTGGGTCTGTTGTGGTTGGGACTGGGTCCTGGTGGTTGGAACTAACAGATGGTCTCTTCAGACATGAGTCACAGGCTTGTCAACAGACAGACAGAGACAGAGATGGGGATGACGGCTGTACCTCAATAGTCCAAAGTAGACTCCCATCCTCTCCTTAATTTGCACTAATCTAAAAACTTTGGCAATGTGAAAGAAACATGTTAAGCCTTGTACAGTTATGTAAGGTCAGAGCAGACAAAGAGAAGGGAGACAAAGTGAAGAAGCCATGTTATACTACTGAGATGGATCCAGAGTCTGAGGTACTCATATCTATACTATTGAGATGGATCCAGAGTCTGAGGTACTCATATCTATACTATTGAGATGGATCCAGAGTCTGAGGTACTCATATCTATACTATTGAGCTGGATCCAAAGTCTGAGGTACTCATATCTATACTATTGAGATGGATCCAGAGTCTGAGGTACCCCCCCCCCCCCCCCCCCACAACCTCAAATCAACCAAAATGATCCATCCTCACCTCCCACCCCTCGTCCTAACAGTGGGGTCCTACTGTAACAGTACCATGAGGAAGAAGGCCCATTGCTAAATAAAGAAGAAGAAGAGGTGGTTCAGTAAATGGAACCAAGGCCTCTCTTTCTCACCTCACCACACCACACCACGACACACTTGGAGTGAGAGAGAGAGAGAGAGAGAGAGAGAGACTCTAACCTGCATAGTGGAAGAGGTTAGTCGAGTCAAAAAATAGATGAGTGTAGGAGCGAGGGATCGGGGGCACGGGGGGGGGGGGTTGCACTCACACACACACTTTGCATGGTTACTTCGTTAACCACACTGGGAAGGGGACTGGTTGGAGTGTGTGTGTGTGAGTGCGTGTGTGTCGTCACTTTGTTAACCACAGTGTTTCGGGGACTGGGGTGGCAGGCATGGTGGACTGGTCCCATTGGGCTTCGGTGGTTCTCGGTTGGTCCATTACCGAGGAACACGGGGGTACTCTGTGGGACTCTGTGGTCGGGCCAATGGACTGAACCCCATGGCACCCTGGCGTTCTATCGACAGCTAGATGGGCATTTCCTGTCGCGGTTTCTCGCATGGAAGGCGGCAATGTCGCCCCAGAAGCAAAGCATCATGGGAAAGTCGTGCTGTTTTCGCATGCTAGGATGCACCAACGCGTCCCCGACCATCACCATCACAGAGGAGGTGTACCGAAAGAAGGGAGCGAGAGAGAGGGGAATGAATGAATAGTTAACTAAATAGAAGGAATGGTGACACAATTAGAGATGATTCTCATTACTTCTTGTTCTACTTTAGAGGCCAGCTTTGGCATCGAGCATTCACCCCAATATCCTGTTGTAGCCACGAGCCCCAGTAAAAAGCTGTTTCTCATGGATGAAGCTCACTATGATGGGAGGCAAGATCTCTTTACCCCTACCTATATGTACATTGACTCATAACTGGTACCCCGTGTATATAGCCAAGTTATCATTCCCCTTTGTGTATTTATTCCTCGTGTTGCTTTAAAAATATATATTATTATTCATTTTTATTGTGTTCTACATTGTTGGGAAGCCCTGTAAGTAAGCATTGTACTGTTAATGTACACCTGTTGTTTACAGAGCATGTGACAATAAAAATGTGATTTGTTCTGGAGTACCTGCACTGGGCCTAGTATTGACTGCGGTGGTGGCCATACAGTGGCTGAGTGGGTTACCCCACCAGGGGGCTGAGGGATGGGGTGCTGTGGGGAGACGGTTAACCAATGGACTGGTTCCCCTCAAAACACATTCTCACAAACACACACTAACACCTAACCCAAAGCCAGAGAGAAATCACCAGAGAGAGGGGGGAGGAGAGCGAGGGAGAGGGAGAGAACACAGGGTGAATGAAACGGAGGAGGAGGAGATGAAAACAAGTCAAAGAGGGAATCATATATAAACGACAAAATAAAAGGCAAGAGTGATTAAACAGACGGAAGAAGAATAAAGGGAGAAGAGGAGGATGGAGAGATGAAAAAGAGGAGAGGAAATGAAGGGACTTTATTAGAGCTGCTCTTCCTGTTCGTCGGATGCGGAGCAAGGGAGAGGAGGAGGAGAGGGGGGGTGGAGGGAGGAGGGGGATCAAACGCCTGGGCCGGTCGTCTGATGTAGAGCCAGCTCACCACATGGCCCGGGCTCCCAGGGGGAGAGGGAGGGGGGCAGACACAGGAGGGGCCAGGGGAGGGAGAGGGGCTTAGTGCAGACAGCCTCTACTCTACTCCCAGGCTTCATCCGGGCCTAGAGTTCACAGCTGGGGAAATAACCAAGTGCTGAGAACTAGTGGTAGTCCAATGCCCAATTCCATATTGACCCCTAGCCCCTAGCCCCAGGCACTCCTCTTAGATCTGAAAGGACTGGATAGGTATTAATATATGTTTATAGTTTCATTTTGCCCTCTGATAAGCTGATGAGGAAGTTTAGCCATATTACCAACACAATATGGCTAGAGGGAGAGATGAAGGTCAAAGGTCAGGCGGAAATGAGAAGCCTTGAGGTACACACACACACACACACACACACACACACACACACACACACACACACACACACACACACACACACACACACACACACACACACTATGTTAGGTGGAAATCCCCATTAGTGCTGGGTAACAAAGACAAGCCTGTTCCCTCACAGACAGACTAGCACATTAACACCAGGGAGAGAGAAAGGACTAGGAGGAAGTGTGTGTGTGAAAGAGTGAGATAGAGAGAAAGAGAGAGACTGAGCCCAGAGTGTGTGTATGTGTGTGTGTGTTTGTCCGTGTCTGCAAGTCTCTGACAGTGAGTTAGTATGTATCCAAGCATTTTTTGGTGTATTTGTATGTCCGGCGCTGTGACTAAACATAGTCTGCTGTGTGTGTGTGTGTGTGTGTCTGTGTCTGTGATTAAGCATAGCTCACAGTGTATGCTCGGCGCCCGGATGACAGCGCAGAAACAGGTGGAGCTAAACTACCCTGATGCGTGTGTGGTGTGTGTGTGTGTGTGTGGTGTGTGTGTGTGTGTGGTGTGTGTGTGTGTGTGTGTGTGTGTGTGTGTGTGGTGTGTGGTGTGTGGTGTGTGGTGTGTGTGTGTGTGTGTGTGTGTGTGTGTGTGTGTGTGTGCATCAGAGTCATAAAGAGCTGAATCATAACACCTAATTACTCTAGCAGATATCCAGTCAATAAGTCAGTCAGACAGACATATAAACCAAGTCACTGAGGCTGGCTCAGATACTAACCCTAACCCAGGGCCGTGTTAACTTACACATAGTTACATTAGACATGGCATATGGTTCACATGTGACTGACCAGTTATAGAACCTTGGTCATCTGCTAGATTCTGGACCGTGTTAGCCCACTGAGCTAAAGTCTTGCTGTAGGGCCTATCACTGAGTTACTAGTCCTCAATGACACAGAAAAGGAGGAAACACAGATGCATGTGTGAGAGAATGTGCATGTGTGTACGTGACTTTTAACTTATCTACATCTGAGTCATTTGTTTGACAAATTGATTTACAGGGAAAGGGGGGAGAGGGAGAGAGAGGGGAGAGAGAGAGGGGAGAGAGAGAGAAAGCAAGCAAGTGGGAGAGGCCAGTTCTCTTCATTAGCAGTTATGAAAATTATTCCCATATAAAGCAGTGTTTTATGTGTTCTCCTAATGAAGAACCTTACTGTGGGTTATAATGACTCTCTGTAGTGTCCATCATCTTCCTCACACAAACACACAGTGATGTCCGTCTGTTGGCCGACCCTTTCTGTGAGTCCCCTAGTGTCTGTTGGCCGACCTTCTCTGAGTCCCCTAGTGCCTGTTGGCCGACCCTCTCTGTGAGTCCCCTAGTGCCTGTATTGAATAGTGTTGCTGTCCTCGCTGTGAGTGCCCTAGTGCCTGTATTGAATAGTGTTGCTGTCCTCTCTGTGAGTCCCCTAGTGCCTGTATTGAATAGTGTTGCTGTCCTCGCTGTGAGTCCCCTAGTGCCTGTATTTAATAGTGTTGCTGTCCTCGCTGTGTGTCCCCTAGTGCCTGTATTTAATAGTGTTGCTGTCCTCGCTGTGAGTGCCCTAGTGCCTGTATTGAATAGTGTTGCTGTGATGGTGAACAGAGAGAGGACACAGTGAAGGGGAAGGAAGCAGAGCAGCTGTGTGTGTAAGGAGCCGTTAGGAGACAAGTACGTCACACACACACACACACACACACACACACACACACACACACACACACACACACACACACACACACACACACACACACACACACACACACACACACACACACACACACACACACACACACACACTAATGTAACTGTTGCCTTAGATTAAGTATCCCCAAGGCCTGTCAATCAAAGGACATCTCAGGAAACAGCTCTGTGAAAGCGCTCTGTTGTGTGTGTGTGTGTGTGTGTGTGTGTACTGTGTAAATGTGTGAGAGAGAATAGAAAGATAGATAGACAGAGAGTTAGCCGTCTGTTTTGCGTATGGGTTACCCATTCTGGTTAGCCACAGTCACCTCTCTGTGTTACCACAGTCTCCCTACTACTGTTGATACACACAGAACTGCTTTAGCCACAGCTTTACTACCATAGCACCACAGAGTGTTAGGGCTCTATTAGCCACAGCTTTACTACCACAGCACCACAGAGTGTTAGGGCTCTATTAGCCACAGCTTTACTACCACATCACCACAGAGTGTTAGGGCTCTATTAGCCACAGCTTTACTACCACATCACCACAGATTGTTAGGGTTCTATTAGCCACAGCTTTACTATCACAGCACCACAGTGTTAGGGATCTATTAGCCACAGCTTTACTATCACAGCACCACAGTGTTGGGGCTCTATTCCATCTGGATCGCTGAAGCCTTACAGACTGCGCGATAGAAATGTGAAGGGAATTTTTCCGATATGCAGCGTTTACCATGAATGCAGTCTCTGCTAGCGCCGGAACATTGGCTTTAAATTTTAAATTTTAAATGTAACGCAGAACTTCATTGTGTGTGTGTGTGTGTGTGTGTGTATGTGTGTGAGAGAGAAAAACAGAGAGAGTTAATGTGTGTGTACAGACAGACTGACGGATACCGTTATTTTTGCACCTCTCACACCAGACTGTCTGGCAACAGGAAGATAGAGGAGGAGGGTAAAGTCTGACTGCATTTCTACTTATCAGCACCACCAAACACACTCTGTGGTTTCATAAATTTACGGAACAACCCCAACAAGACCTAATCCCTCTGTTTCATATAGACTTAATCCCTCTGTTTTATATAGACTCAATCCCTCTGTTTTATATAGACTCAGTCCCTCTGTTTTATATAGACTCAATCCCTCTGTTTTATATAGACTCAATCCCTCTGTTTCATATAGACTCAATCCCTCTGATTTATATAGACTTAATCCCTCTGTTTTATATAGACTCAGTCCCTCTGTTTTATATAGACTCAGTCCCTCTGTTTTATATAGACTCAGTCCCTGTTTCATCCTTTCTCCCTGTCGCCACGTTCATCTCTCTCTCTCTCTCTCTCTCTCTCTCTCTCTCTCTCTCTCTCTCTCTCTCTCTCTCTCTCTCTCTCTCTCTCTCTCTCTCTCTCTCTCTCTCTCTCTCTCTCTCTCTCTCTCTCTCTCTCTCTCTCTCTCTCTCTCTCTCTCTCTCTCTCTCTCTCTCTCTCTCTCTCTCTCTCTCTCACACACACACACACACACACACACACACACACACACACACACACACACACACGGTCATCTTTGCTCTATTGTCTTACTGTACCATTGTCCAGAGAGAGAGAGGCAGCGGTCAATACCTTGGCCTGGACACTGATGCTCGAAATTGGTCTGTCTGTCTGTCTGTCCAGGACTGCTCAATAACCCTGCCTCCAGCCACAGTCCCAAGACCGTAGATACTGTAGGAGTCAGACGGACTGGAGAACCATTCTATCAATACCTTTACTGCAGCTGTTTGCATATCTATTGGAATCAATACAACTGTAGTGATTCCTGATTTGTGAGTATTTGGTTCCATTTCCATAGACAGATTTTTCTCTTTGAAAAACACAGGGCTCTGCCTCTGTTGGTCTGGCCCAACATTTAGAGCCATAGCTGGAGCTGTAGGCCTGGGGAACTGGTAACCCAGCAGTGCTGTACAGGGACCAGTTATGTAGAAGTACTCTATTACAAACCCAGAGACCCAGTAGGGACCACAGGGACAGGTCACTCAATAGAGACACACAAACAGACATGCAAAGTCCTTGTCCCCCTACATCCCTTGCCTCCCCCTCAAACACATTTCTCTAAGAACCCAGCATACCTGACCTGCTTCGCTTCATCCCCCATGTCCTCTCTGTCAGCTCTCCTGTATGTATGAATCAGTATGTAGCAGGCCCTAGCTCTCCTGTATGTGTGAACCAGTATGTAGCAGGCCCTAGCTCTCCTGTATGTGTGAATCAGTATGTAGCAGGCCCTAGCTCTCCTGTATGTGTGAATCAGTATGTAGCAGGCCCTAGCTCTCCTGTATGTGTGAATCAGTATGTAGCAGGCCCTAGCTCTCCTGTATGTGTGAATCAGTATGTAGCAGGCCCTAGCTCTCCTATATGTGTGAATCAGTATGTAGCAGGCCCTAGCTCTCCCTGTGTGTGTGAATTAGTATGTAGCAGGCCTAGCTCTCCTGTATGTGTGAATCATTATGTAGCAGGCCCTAGCTCTCCTGTATGTGTGAATCAGTATGTAGCAGGCCCTAGCTCTCCTGTATGTGTGAATCAGTATGTAGCAGGCCCTAGCTCTCCTGTATGTGTGAATCAGTATGTAGCAGGCCCTAGCTCTCCCTGTGTGTGTGAAGTAGTATGTAGCAGGCCCTAGCTCTCCTGTATGTGTGAATCAGTATGTAGCAGGCCCTAGCTCTCCTGTATGTGTGAATCAGTATGTAGCAGGCCCTAGCTCTCCCTGTATGTGTGAATCAGTATGTTACAGGCCCTAGCTCTCCTGTATGTGTGAATCAGTATGTAGCAGGCTCTAGCTCTCCTGTATGTGTGAACCAGTACGTAGCAGGCCCTAGCTCTCCCTGAATGTGTGAATCAGTATGTGGCAGGCCCTAGCTCTCCCTGTATGTGTGAATCAGTATGTAGCAGGCTCTAGCTCTCCCTGTATGTGTGAATCAGTATGTAGCAGGCCCTAGCTCTCCTGTATGTGTGAATCAGTATGTGGCAGGCCTAGCTCTCCTCGCTCTGTTTCCTCCTGCTGGTCCTGGAGACCCCTGATAACCACAATCAGGCCTGGACAGACCCCTTGCCGAGGTGTGTGTGAGAGCGTATGAGTGTGTGTGTGTGTGTGTATCAGGGCCTGGCAGGCAGGTCGCGGGCGAGAGATCCAGAGAGAAACCAGGGTCAAGGGGTGCGAGGCGTAAATCGCCCCTCGTTGGGTGACAGAAAAGTTGCAAAACAACCTTCAAAACTAAGAGTTTGATCCAGACCACATAGAGATATATGGTGCATGAACAAGTGGGAAAGGAGAGAGGATGGAGAGACGGAAGGGATGGAGAGTAGGCGAGGCAAGTGGAGGGTGGGCAGGACGTAAATTCAGTCCCAAGTTGGGTGACATAAAAAATGAAAAACAAGTTGAGTTATGGTGTGAGAATGAATGGAGAGGAGGAGGAGGAGGAGGAGGAGGAGGAGGATAATAGAGAGAGAGAGAGAGAGAGAGAGAGAGACAGAGAGAGAGAGGGAGAGATTAAGGTCAAAGGTCAGGCTGAAATGAGAAGTAATGTTGAGAACATCGAGTACCAGGTTTTGGTGTTTGTGTGAGTAGGGAACAGAGCAGGAGCAGAAGGTTGTGACTTTTAGTGAAGTCTGGAGAGAGTTTATCTGTCCGTCTCCATAGAACACTTTTTATCTTTCACGACAAAACCTTGGTAGTGTGAGACTGAGACAAGAGAGAGATTAGACCCTAACTGAAGACTAACTGACCCCACAGTGATTACACACACACACACACACACACACACACACACACACACACACACACACACACACACACACACACACACACACACACACACACACACACACACACACACACACACACACACACACCAGGGAGATCGTTCAAGATTGACGTCGAAAAAGGACGTAATCCCATGACTCTGGGTCAGAAGGTTGTGTGTTCCATCCAAGTCGTGGACACTCTTTTTGTATTTTTATTTTTAACCCTTAACTCTTACCTTAACCATTTGGAATGAGTGACTAAACATAACCCTTAACTTCGACATTTGACCTTTTGGGAAATGGAACGATACAGAGTAGCAAGAGCAACAAATACACTTTGAAATTCTGCACGCACACACACACAAAGAAAGACCGAGAAAGACACACAAGTAAAAACAAATACCACAACACACTGGTGGGAACCACATGATTTTTCATCGTCTTTTCAGATCTCTGTCTGAGAAAGTAATCACACACACTTAGACATGTTCCTGTGTGAACCTGCATCGAGTCCTGCAGATACACTTCCTGTGCTAACTGACAACTTCTACAGAGAGATGCTTAGCACACACACACACACACACACACACACACACACACACACACACACACACACACACACACACACACACACACACACACACACACACACACACACACACACACACACACACACACACACAGAGAGAGAGAGAGGTGGCAGGAAACTCAGGATCCCATCTCGAGCTCTTTTACAGATATAAACTACAACAAAGTGACTGCTTATTCAGTTACCTGACTTGACTCCATTTTTATGTTAGATCTAACTTTTCCTCAGCCAACAGAGATGTTTCGGGCCATAAGGCAAAGAGCCTGCAACTTCCTTTTCTCTCACCTGTTCTTTGTCACTCACTATATTTACTGTTTCTAATTTCTGTAGAGGAGACAGATATATAACATAGTATGCTCTCGGTCACTAACTGCTCTGAGGAGAAAACAGAAGTGAGCCGAGGTGAGGTGAGCTCCGAATAGGAACAAGGACAACGGAAAAAAGAAAGTCACAACTGCAAGTTTCTAAATCAGTTTTACCCCACTGATGATCCAAAAAGGTGAACATGCATGCTCTTACGCACACACAGACACACACACACACACTACGTGGGACAGCTGCCGTGTCTGGAGATGGTGAGTGTTGACTGACACAGCAGGCAGGAATGCATCCTCTCTCCTCCCTCGTTTCTCCTCTCCTCCCTCTCTCTTCCCCTCCTCTCTCTTCTCCTCACTTCTCAATATTTTTGGACTCAAAGCAATTAAAAAGCCCCCAACACTGATACACACAGAGGATACTGCAAACCACACATCTAGAATATGTTTCACAGCACAGGAGTGGTTGATGTGGTTCTTGTGATGTTGTAGAAGAGTCAGAGGAGTAAAGAGTTGGTGCCCATCAAGCTTAACCAGAGATCAGCTAGACCAGTAGAGAGGGGTTTATGGTATTATAGCTCATAGTCTAGGTTACCCAGAGATCAGCTAGACCAGTAGAGAGGGGTTTATGGTATTATAGCTCATAGTCTAGGTTACCCAGAGATCAGCTAGACCAGTAGAGAGGGGTGTGTGGTAGATGGTATTATAGCTCATAGTCTAGGTTACCCAGAGATCAGCTAGACCAGTAGAGAGGGGTGTGTGGTAGATGGAATTATAGCTCATAGTCTAGGTTACCCAGAGATCAGCTAGACCAGTAGAGAGGGGTTTATGGTATTATAGCTCATAGTCTAGGTAACCCAGAGATCAGCTAGACCAGTAGAGAGGGGTGTGTGGTAGATGGTATTATAGCTCATAGTCTAGGTTACCCAGAGATCAGCTAGACCAGTAGAGAGGGGTGTGTGGTAGATGGTATTATAGCTCATAGTCTAGGTTGACCAGATAAAACAACATACTAATCCTCAGATCTGTGATTTTCAGATCCAGCCACAAGATTTAAAAACTACAACAGTATAGTAAAATAGCAACAAGAACTACAATCCCCATACACACATCTACTGTACGTATGCACTCACCCCTGATTAAGCATGGCTGGTAGGATGACATGGACTCAAAGATGCTGTTGGACGCCATGGCAACGCTCCCGGTAAAAGTCCTAGCAACGTTACCGCACCTCTGGAACACACAGTCCTCCACTACGTCCAGTGCTCCGATGTTCCTTTTTTTTGGGGGGGGGGGGGGGCGGGGGGATTCAAAACGTATTCCTGACATGCACATGAAAACACAGACAAGCCACAGGGTCAGAGAGTCAGTTAAAGTTCTCCCACCCACAGATCAAGATCAATACAGACCACATCTTGATGTAACTGTGCAACTGTTACATAGAGATGAAAACTGCTTTATGAACGCACAACGCACAACTCAAAAACACAAAACACTCCCCATTCCTGACCCCCAGGTCACCCCAGGTTGGAGATGCAGGGGAAAGGTGCTCTCTCCACTGGGTAAAGAACAGAGCTCAGGGACCCCGAAGCCCTGGATTCCTGAGGGGTTATGGTGTTGGTGCCCACCAACTCCTTGAGAGAGAGATACTTTCATTCCAGCCCAGCAATAACACACCTGATTCAACCATCCAAGGTCTTGATGATTAGCTGATCAGCTTCATCAGATGGGTTAGTGCTGAACTGGAATAGAAGCATGATGTACTCTCTGTGGTTCTCTAGGACAAGGGTTGGTGTCCGCTGGGTGTAGGAGGCTGTGGTTTAAGCTCTTAACCTCCAGAGGTGGCCTGATCCTGGGATGAGAGTTGGTGAGGTAGTCCCTCCCTGTGGTTTCAGAGGAACACTAACCTCTGACTGAGTCACACGCCGTAATCCAACCTTGCCAATCTCTCTCTCTCTCTCTCTCTCTCTCTTTACTCTCCCTCCTCTCTTTCTCACATATCCTTCTTACTCTTCTCTCTCTTTCACAGTCTTTCTTTACCTCTCTCTCTCTCTTTCACTCTCCCTCCTCTCACCTCTCTCCCTCCTCTCACCTCTCTCTCCGGCGGTGATTGTATTGTAGTCGTCTCTTGTCCAGTCACAGCTCTGGTTTGTGGTCGAGTGGTCGGACCGCGTTAGGTCTCTCCAAATCCCAGCGACGGCTTCAACTGTTCCCCTCAAGGAAGAAAGAGCCAGGGCTCAAGCCCATTGGGCGAGGACGGTCACGTGATCTTCAGAGTGAGCGACTCTCTTTCTGTGGCGTTGTTTTGTTTTTGTTTAATCTGGTATTGTGGCTTTACTCAACCACCCCACCTGCCCTCTGCCTGACCAACTGTTAGCACTGGGGAAGGGGCTGTGGCTAGAGGTTAGAGAGAGGGGAATGAGAGAGAGAGAAAGAGAGAGAGAGAGAGAGAGAGAGAGAGAGAGAGAGAGAGGTTAGAGATAGAGATAGAGGTGAGAGAGAGAGAAAGAGAGAGAGAGAGAGAGAGAGAGAGAGGTTAGAGATAGAGATAGAGGTGAGAGAGAGAGCGAGAGAGAGAGAGAGAAATAGACAGAGAGTGTATGTGCCTGTGTTTGCCTGTGGTTTTTGTGAAAGAGAGAGAGAGACAGAGAGAGAGAGAGAGAGAGAGAGAGAAAGGGTGAACGTGTGTATTTAGAAAGAGAGTAAGGTGAGTCACCCACACAAAGCTTACCCATGCAAATCTCTCTCCAGGAGGACACACAATTACCCCAGTGTGTGTGTGTGTGTTTGTGTGACGGTTTGGGCACCTGAAGCCTAGCACAATTTACATGCCATCTTTTCATATCACTGTCCCATTTCCTCATGAAAATAAATAAAGAGAGAGAGAGAGAGAGAGAGAGAGAGAAAGGAGAGTGAGCAAGTGAAAGACCTAGACAGCAGAGAAGTAGAGAGAGTGGGGGTGAAAGAAAAGGAGGAGAAAGAGAAAGAGAGGGAGGATGTGGCCACAAACGAGTGCAACACTGCTTCCTGCATGTGTAGAGTATTCAACTGTCACCTAATGTAGCCCCATTATGATGTGCTTCCAGAAAAGTTCTATTGACTTCTATGGCCACAGTTTCGTCAAGCATCAACCTTGTTCTGGTGAGGGTGATTCATCCAGCCAGGATACCCGTGATACAAGTCAGTATTCAATGTCCATCCATGTCTAAAGACGTTGGCCACTAAGGGCAACAGTGAGTGCTGTTACCTTCAAGTAGGTTTCCTTTTTGCTAGGGTGTTGTGGACGGGAATGTAAGCATCTGCCTCTGATTCCAAAGGTTGCAAGTTTGAATCCAGCGATAGAAAGTTGTTTTTGAGCCTATCCCTAACCTTTTTTGTTTTAAGCCTATCCCTAACCTTAACCCTTACCTTAACCATTAGGAGTTAATGCCTAACCTTAACTTTAAACACTTTGAAATTTGCATCAAAATGTGAAGTTTGAGAAACATGGATGAACGGCTAATTCTGACGTGAGACTGTGAGCAGTGGCGGAATGGTGACATTTGCGCAATCGGTTTTCTTTCGCTCATTTGCACGTCACGTCAATGATATCAAATGTGTGGGACTGTGGGTCAATTAACCTTGTCGGAGTTGGCGCCCTGATTCTAGTTTTTTGAGCAGGCTACTGCCTGGGAAGGTCTCACACTCAGAAGTACGAGATGGGGAGGGGAGCGGGGGAACGTTGACCAGAATGGGGGAGATCGCCCAGGGCGACATACAAGCTAGAAGCGCCACTGACTGTGAGAGCTAGTTGGATTTATCTGGACACGTGTGTGTATATGTGTTTGTCTGTTGATTTTAATTGTAGGGCTGGGATGTGAGTGTGTGTGTGTTGGGGTTAATTGTAGGGCTGGGATGTGTGTGTGTGTGTGTGTGTGTGTGTGTGTTGGGGTTAATTGTAGGGTTGGGATGTGAGTGTGTGTGTGTTGGGGTTAATTGCAGGGCAGCGTACACCTGCTCTAACGAAGGCTGAAATTGCATTGTTTAGGGGCGGGACACCCCCACACCTGTACCACCACGCCTCCAATCTCACCTTAGACACGCCCCTCACAGTCATTCAGCCATCTGGGTTTCAGGGGGACGGAAGGGTGAGCGTGTGTTGGTGTCATCAGTTGGCCGAGACAGCTGCATCCCCACACTCTCTGCCTTAAGTTTAATATACACACACATGCACAGATACGGTATACTTCCTGAAGAATCTGATCCGTCTTCGTCTCAATGTAGTCCGAGCCCAAACGGAAGACCCTGAGACGCGCTGAGGGAACACAGTAGGATTATTATGACCTTTGACCCATTACAGACACAACACAACCTCCAGCTGCAGCTTCCTGGGTCATCTGGAGGTCAGACTGGGTCAGGGGTCAGACGGGGTGGGGTCTTATGTCAGTCAGAGAGGGGGATGAGAGACGGAGATATAGTGACTATAAAGAGAAAGAATAAGACAGGAGGTGAAGTAATCAGATGGAGAGAGAGATTTGAAGAGGAGGCGGATGTTTCTGATAGACACAGCTGTCAGTGAGACCTCTCCGTACACGCACAACCCCCCATGGCGCTCCCATGACACGGCTTCCACCCCCTGGGCCTGGGACAAAAATGTGGAGGAGAAGCTTGAGAGTAGGATATAAAACAGTAAGATATAAGATAATGTGGGACTACTGCATACCTATACAACTATAGGACCCATTAAAACACCAGCGATTGTGAGTCTAAGGCAGCTACTTCCTGCAGTAGTAAAATGGCGTAATACTTATAGAAACGAGAATCCTTAGAGCAAATCTCTACCATAGTAAAGAGGCCCAGCCGGTGGAGCTCAAGAAGGTGGGAAAGCAGGGGACTTTCCTGAGTGTGACTCCCCAGGCCCGGCCCCTCCCAACTGGGTTAGGTCTGCTGCAGCGCCTCCCTGCCTGCCCCTCCCACAGAACACTGAACAGAGAAAGGGAGGAAAGAATGGAGGATAGAAAAAAAGAGAAAGGGAGGAGAGGGAGACAGAGGAGATATAGGAGGAGAAGGACAAGGTCCGAGAGATGGAATGAAAGAGAAAGAGAGAGGAGGGGGAATTCTCAAAGATTGCTGTCCTGTCTGTCTGAGAGGGACTGGTTTCTGACTCACCCACCCACTCACATGTTTGTCTGTCTCTCTTTGTCTCATTCTCTCTCCCCCTATGTTCCACTCCAACCTCTCTCTCTCTACCCCTATACTATGGAAATGAAGAAACTGTCTGAGAAGGCCAGGACAAAGAAGATTATCTGTTAGAGAGGAGTATTCAAATAAGTCTCTCTCTCTCTCTCTCTCTCTCTCTCTCTCTCTCTCTCTCTCTCTCTCTCTCTCTCTCTCTCTCTCTCTCTCTCTCTCTCTCTCTCTCTCTCTCTCTCTCTCTCTCTCTCTCTCTCTCTCTCTCTCTCTCTCTCTCTCTCTCTCTCTCTCTCTCTCTCTCTCTCTCTCTCTCTCTCTCTCTCTCTCTCTCTCTCTCTCTATATATATATATATATATATATATATATTCTGGGGTCACAGGTCAATAGGAGTGGTGTGATCCAGGGATGTCTGGGAATATCAGGGCTTGTGGTTGGCTGACCTGATGGAGAGTAAAGATCTGGGAGAACATGGATGGGATTCTTCCATAAGGTCAGGGAGAGAGTGTGAGGGAGAGGGTGAGAGGGAGGTGAGGGAGTGGACATTTATACCATAGTTGTCTGGACATGCCACAGAGATGATAACTCAATCACACTTTACTTGACCCTTCTGTTATAAGGTGTACATAACACCATCATTATAATGGTAGAACAGAGATCATAATATAAGGAATATAGGTTTAATTGAGAAACAGACAGGCAGAAAACACTGGGAAAAGGTCTCAGTGAGTTTTGGCATAGAGTCTTACTAAGGAACAACTTAACCAGCAGGCTTGTAAACCATCCCAGACATTCAGCGGGGGTGGTGTGTGTGTGTATGTGGTGTGTTTGTGTGTGTAGGGATTGGGCAGTGTGTGTGTGTGTGTGTGTATGTGTGTGTGTGTTAATGAGTGATAAATAACCCTTTCTGTAACAGGACAAGGGGTCAGATCATTACTGGCATTCTGCGTGACACACTGGCGGTTCAGAGTGTGTGTGTGTGTGTGTGTGTGTGGCTGTGTGTGACCTTAACCACCAACACACGCTTAACTGTGTCCAGCTTGGCATGGGCTCAAAGAGTTGGTGTCATATACTCACAGGTAAGAGAGATAGAGAGAGAATAAGTCAGAGAGAGAGAGAGAAAGAGAGCGATCTCTTTTGTGCCATTGACAAAGGATTCAGAAATGCTTTGATCTCTAGACCCCTAGAAAGGTTTTAAAAGACATGCCATCAGAGAGTGTATGAGTGTGAATATCATTCTTGCCACTGATTCTGGACAGACACAATAATAATGTATAATAATAATGTATAATGGCTGACCCTGGCCATGACCGCACTCTCAGAGGGTGTCTCAGGGAGAGTTGGGATAGGGGTTAGGATTCAGTTTAGGAGTTAGGTTAAATGGTTAAGGTTAGGGTTAGGGAAAGGGTTAGCTAACATGCTAGTTGAAAAGTTGCTAATTAGCTAAAATGCTAAAGTTGTCCGTGATGAGATTTAAACTTGCAACCTTTGGGTTGCTAGACGTTAGTGTTATCTGCTGATTCATCCACCCCAACCAACTACCCTACTTTAGTTTTTACCTTATGTAGCCATCTGTGTTATGTAACCATGCCAAAAGTAACATATGTGTTCCAGATTTACTATGTTACGTCTAGGGTTCAGTTTAGGAGTTAGGTTATGTTACGTCTAGTCTATGAGACCAGGCTGTAGACATTTGTACATGTGTGAAATAAGACAAATATAAGCACCCAAATTATTATAATAATTATATTTAATTATTATAAGGCTTACTGTATGTTCTCCTGTTTTGACTATATAATTATAATAATTATAATTATAATTATAATAATAATAATTATTATAATTATAATAATTATAATTATTATAATTATAATAATAATTATTATAATTATAATTATAATAATTATAATTATAATAATTATAATTATAATAATAATTATTATAATTATCATTATTATTATTATTATTATATAGTCAAAACAGGAGCACATACAGTAAGCCTTGGCCACAACAATTAACTAAAGCTACTGAACACTTCTACACATCTCCCTACTTTCCCTCTCTCTCTCTCTCTCTCTCTCTGACAAACACACTCCTAGACAAACAACAACAGCCGTTCAGTACAGGTTTCCATTTCAGCGTCCTGTCATGATGAAGTCATGGATGAGCCATCGTTTAGCCATCCTGTCGCTCAGGCAAACATATGTCAGAGAGATGAGGCATCGTTTAACAGGCATGCCATTCAGGGAGCACAGAGAAGGCCTTTTGTTCCTCTAGGGTTATACTAACGTTTGGATGAGTGGGCGACTGGTTAAAAGTGTGTGTGTGTGTGTGTGTGTGTGTCTCACAGAGTGATGTGAAGCATTTCGTCTCAGACTTTTCATTACTCAGCAGGAGGAGCTTCCAGTAAAAGACTGTCTCCTAGACACACACACACACACACACACACACACACACACACACACACACACACACACACACACACACACACACACACACACACACACACACACACACCCTGAGTCACCCACACCTGGCCTTCTCATCTTACAAACATACTGTATGTAATACGTCCCTCCTCCTCTGTGTCTGTCAGTCATTGGGTGATGAGAGGAGGAAGGAAACATTCAGACTGTGTTGGGACGAGGCTCTAGTTGACACTGATGCAGTCAGACTGTGTTGGGACGAGGCCCTAGTTGACACTGATGCAGTCAGACTGTGTTGGGACGAGGCCCTAGTTGACACTGATGCAGTCAGACTGTGTTGGGACGAGGCCCTAGTTGACACTGACACAGTCAGACTGTGTTGGGACGAGGCCCTAGTTGACACTGATACAGTCAGACTGTGTTGGGAGGAGGCCCTAGTGGACACTGATACAGTCAGACTGTGTTGGGAGGAGGCCCTAGTTGACACTGACACAGTCAGACTGTGTTGGGAGGAGGCCCTAGTTGACACTGATACAGTCAGACTGTGTTGGGACGAGGCCCTAGTTGACACTGATGCAGTCAGACAGAGGAGAGGAAAACACACTCATCTTAGTGATGACTCCACTTATTGCATGCATGTGTACTGAGAATGTACGTGTGTTTCATCATCAGCATGTGTGTGTTTCATCATAATCGAACTGGAGGAAACTGTAACTCAAATATGAATTTCCCATCATAAGGTCCCATATCAGTAGTTAAAGCAGTGAGAGTCATTTATCAAACTATTTATTGTGGCATTATTAATCCCACATGCTTTACCTGCAGTGTTAAGTGTCTATGTATTTGCTTGATAACATGACATTGGCTAGCCAACCAAACAGGTACCGGAGCGCCAAGTCTAGGTCCAACAGCTTTTACCCCCAAGCCATAATATAGTCACTTTAACTGTACCTACATGTACATATTACCTCAATTAGCCCGACTAACCGGTGCCTCCGCACATTGACTCGGTACCGGTACCACCTGTATATAGCCTCACTACTGTTATTTTTACTGTTATTTTACTGCTTTTGTTTCTTTACTTATCTATTGTTTACCTAATACTTATTTTTTACTTAAAAAGTGCACTGTTGGTTAGGGCTTAGTAAGCATTTCACTGTAAGGTCTACACCTGTTGTATTTGGCGCACGTGACAAATACACTTTGATTTGATTCGGAGTGTTGATTGATAGATACAATTACATCATCGATGTGGGCGACCCTGATATTTAACATTTGTCAGATCTCTTTGTTCCCCCTCTCAACTCCCAATAGAGTGACATTCCCCTAGATGCTGACGTGGGGTCAGTTTTGCATCCCTTCATAATGGCTAAGTTTCCCATTTGAGGATGGCAAGCTGATCCTAGATCAGGACGGTAAGCTGACCCTGGACAGCTCTGGGCAACTAGCAACCAGAGCTGTCCACTCCCGGGGGTTTGAACTGTGATCCCTGCTAATGTCCTAAACCACCGAACATGCTCTTTAAGTGGCTGGGGTCAGAGGTTAAGATAGCCGTGGCTTGTGGGAGCTCAGGAGCTCAAACTGTGCTCAGCCTGCCTGCCTGTCTCCATAGTGACAAAGGAGAGGTACTGTAAGGAAATCAAATCAAATCAAATGTTATTGGTCACATACACATATTTAGCAGATGTTGTTGCGGGTGTAGCGAAATGCTTGTGTTCCTAGCTAATATCTAACAATTCACAACAATACACACAAATCTAAAAAGTAAAAGAATGGAACTAAGGAATATTTAAATATTAGGACGAGCAACATCTGAGTGGCATTGACTAAAATACAGTAGAATAGAATACAGTATATACATATGAAATGAGTAAAGCAAAAATATGTAAACATTATTAAAGTGGCTAGTGATTTAAAGTCTAGGTATATAGGGCAGCAGCCTCTAAGATGCAGGGTTACATAACCGGGTGGAAGCCGTCTAGTGATGGCTATTTAACAGGTCTGATGGCCTTGAGATAGAAGCTGTTTTTCAGTCTCTCAGTCCCAGCTTTGATGCACCTGTACTGACCTCACCTTCTGGATGATAGCGGGGTGAACGGGCCGTGGCTCGGGTGCCTCAGGTGTCCTGGAGGGCAGGTAGTTTGCCCCCAGTGCCACTGTACTCTACTTTTTACCATCGCTATAGAGGACACATATGTCACACTGTAGGCTACATTTTAGCATTCCTTTTTTTACATATTGTTTTGTATTGTCAAATCGAAGAAACAAAACGGTTTCCAAATTGACCCTTGGGGGATTGCTACAGCCATAATGCATTATATTGTTCATAGTCATGGGCTGGATTGTTGTGCAGACTGAAGAAGAAGAATACTTAACTTACTGTAAGTAAACGCACGCTCGCACGCACACACTGAGAGCTGAGCTCTGTGGGGTCTTGCAGGCTAATGAGGTGATGACTGGGAGGATGACACTGTCAGCACAATCTGTTTGTTTGTTCTCTCCCCCCCCTCTCTCCATCCCCCCTCTCTCTCTATCTCTCCATCTCTCTCCCCCCTCTATCTATCTATCTATCTATCTATCTATCTATCTATCTATCTATCTATCTATCTATCTATCTATCTATCTATCTATCTATCTATCTATCTATCTATCTATCTATCTATCTATCTATCTCTCTCTCTCTTCCCCTCTTTCTGTCAGTAAAAGGGGGGGGGGCACAATTGGGAGGGGGAGTTGACTGAGCATGGCAAATGAGATAATTGGTCCCCAGTGGATTGGGAGTGAGGGGGTTGAGGAGGGGGGAGGGGGGAGGGGGAGGGGAGACTGAAGGCGGGGGTGGAGAGGATAAGGGAGGGCATATAGCCCATGGCAGCTTGCAGACGTAGAAATAAAATAGTTTGTGTTTCTATCTGGGTAATTTCTGGTGTATATGGATGTCTACAATAAAGCTCTATGTAGCTGTGTTATGTTTTTGTATTTATGTGTGTGTACTGTACTGGTTGTATTTATGTGGGTATACTGTATTTGCGGGGGAGACAGTGGAGAGTCTGTATGCTGGGGTGTTTATGGTGTGAGAGAGTGTTCGTTATGTCTCTTATAGTTAATGGACCTTTCCTAAAGGAGAACTGGTGGTACATTGGGGAGTCACATAACGTAATGCCTCCTCCTAACGGAGAACTGACGGTACATTGGGGAGTCACATAACGTAATGCTTCCTACTAAAGGAGACAAACTGATATACTACACCCCTAGGAACCAAAATGGTGATAGGTATACGACAGAGGGAGGAGCTTTATTACCGTGACACATCTTACCGTCCTCTCTACAGTTCATCTAACGGGGGCTAACGTCGCTGACAACTCTCCGGTGGCACAACTATTACGACATAACGATACGTCCTAATGACATTCACAACGTTGTGACGACGTTGCCATATGACGTCACTTACAACATAACGGCAACCTGACGATAGCTAATGATGATAGGCTCCCAGTAGTGCCATTATACTGACTTACTGTAAACTACACTGAACTAACGACTGGCAGGTCAGGTATAGATCACTATAACCATCCCCATCATCCCCCACAACTCATAAAAACAGAAGGCTCTAACACTCCTGTTGAGTCTTAAGGGACTATAGGATTATAGTGCAGTCATTACCCAGTAACTATGGTGACAAACCATCTCCGCTTCAAGTGGACACGTGTTGTTTTGCATTGTGTTTGTGTAGGCGTGTGCGTGCGTGTATTGTATTGTGTGTGTAGACGTGAATGGGGTCTGGAGCATGGCATAAGACGCTCTCCTTGCACCTGTTCATTGTACATTCTCTTTTTTTCTCTCTCTATTACAAAGATCAAAGGCATCTGAGACTTTGGGGCTAATTATCTAAAGCTACCTACAGACACACACACTCACAGCGGTGTAATTACAGGCCGGCAGGTAAGGAGAGTTAAACAGTGAGCCAGCAGGTGGGCCGTATCATGTTCTACGAGAACACACCTCTACAGAGAGAGGGGAGGGGAGAGAGAGGGGGAGGAGAGAGAAGGTGGAGAGAGAGAGAGAGAGAGAGAGAGATAGAGAGAGAGAGAGAGAGAGAGAGAGAGAGAGAGAGAGAGAGAGGAGAGAAAGCGAGGGGAGGAGAGAGTGAGAGAGAGAGGGAGGAGAGAGAGAGGGAGGGAGGAGAGAGAGGGAGGAGAGAAAGAGAGAGGGAGGAGGGAGGAGAGAAAGAGAGAGGGAGGAGAGAGAGGGAGGAGAGAGAGAGAGAGGGAGGAGAGAGAGAGAGGGAGGAGAGAGAGATTGGGAGGAAAGAGAGATGGAAGGAGTAGAGAGAGAAATAGAGAGAGAGAAACAGGAGAGATAGGGACACTTATTTGAATACTCCTCTCTAACAGAGAAGCTTCTTTGTCCTGGTCTCCTCAGACAGTTTCTTCATTTCCATAGTTATTAGAAACACCTATGCACGTATCACAGTACAGTGGGGTATTTGTGGTCACGTCAATCACTCTGTGAGCTAAACCCATCATTGCTGATACTGTTACTCTGGCCACAGCATGGCTTAGGTATAACCACAGACCAGCGCTAACTATGATTGACCATCAACAATGACAGTCTCTCACTTTTAAATGTGAACCATAGTGGAGCATCAGCAAGTTGAATCTGGGTCCAGCAGAATCTGGTGTGACACCAATCCTGCAGTGTGAATGTGAATCTGATCTATGATCAGCAAGTTGAATCTGGGTCCAGCAGAGTCTGGTGACACCAACCCTGCAGTGTGACTGTAAAGCCGATCTATGATCAGTGCTGTGGTGGTTAGATGGGCTTGTAAGGCCGCAGTGCCTCAGCTAAATGGCGTGCTGTGGCAGTGGCTAGCCGTAGTGGGACACTGACACTGGTCTCCCTCGCTTTCCTCTCTCCCCTCCATCCCTCTCCTCTCCTCTCCTCTCCTCCAGTCTCCTCTCTCTGTTTTCAGTTGCAGTAAAACAGTTCCTCTTCCTCTTTTCAGCATTGCAGCTATGGGTCAACAGCCTCCCTTATGCAAAACACCTCTTCCCCTGGCTGGCCAGGTTCCAAACCCCTCTTACATAGACAGCCATGATCTGCTCTCCACAGAACCCAAAGCAATGGAAGGGTTCCGAGTCTCTGAAAGAGTCAGGTATGTGTGAGAAATACGGGTGATGATGGCTCCACCCTGCCTAACAATAACCTAATAGGATTGACCCATGCAGGGTTCTCAGGGTTGGAGACCACTGCCTTACAGCAGGATGAGGTCTGTCTGTCAGTCTATCTGTCTGCCTGTCTGTCTGTGAGTCA
The DNA here is from genome assembly GCA_023634145.1 of Thymallus thymallus. NCBI lineage: Eukaryota > Metazoa > Chordata > Actinopteri > Salmoniformes > Salmonidae > Thymallus > Thymallus thymallus. The sequence continues at coordinate 19,953,800 of CM042419.1, forward strand.
GCATCTCAGTCTCTAAGAGAAACAGAGGGAGAGAGAGTGACAGAACATTGTGAATATGTTACATGTAGGTTATTATGGACTTCCTCAGGCAGATGATTCTGGGTTACTGGTACCCTCAGTAGTCAGACCATCTGGATTTGACATCAACATGACTGGGACTGTGAGAAACTAACCATTCACACTCAAAACACACACAGGCACACATGATTGAAGAGGCAAATCTTCAACGACACCCCCCACATCTAAATACAGACCCACACTGTAACTCAGCCTTACTCACTGACTCCTGTCATCCCCAGTGGACAATGGTCCCTTATTGGGAAATGAGGCACTAGACAGATATGTGTGGAGGAGATGTGTATGTACTGTACACAGATCAGATGTAGAGGATAAAACTGAGTGATTCAGCTCTCTGACTTCCTCTCTCCCTCAGTGACTCTCCTCACCACTGTGGCTTGGGCCTACACTGTCACCTGTAGGCCACCAATGGAACTGCGTCCTCACAGAACTTCACTTCTAAGATAAATAACAACGAACATCTTACAAACCCATAATCTTATAATCCATTTGGGCAGTAGTTTTTCTTTACACCATGTTTCTGCATGCTTTGAGACGTAGTGTCAATTGTTATGCAAATGTAATCTCTCGTGGACATCTTCTCGTGGGCAGGAAATGACAAACTTTTGCTAGATCATTTTACTTCTGGGTAATCAAGATTATGCAAATATGACACATTTATAGTTCTCACGTAGCTGTAGTGTTGTGTTTGTTGGGCTGTTGCTAGTTGTTGCCTAGCAATGTGAAGCTACTGTGGAAGCGGTTTCTGGTAACTACTACGCTGAGAGGAGCCAAGGCTATTAGTTCTGTGTGTGTGTGAGAAATCACATGGTATACAGTCTCTCTCTGCCAGGCAGCACTCACACACATGCTGGGGAAGAAATAACAGGCCAAGACAAAACAGACTAACTCAATTATTTTCAATCCGCTTTTCTTCTCTACAATTTCCTTTTGTACTATTTCATTCAACTGGACCTGACTCAACAATTCTATTCTGTTCTATTCTATTCTATTCTGTTCTATTATATACACTCAGCAAAAAAAGAAACGTCCTCTCACTGACAACTGCGTTTATTTTTCAGCAAACTTAACACGTGTAAATATTTGTATGAACATAACAAGATTCAACAACTGAGACATAAACTGAGTTCCACAGACATGTGACTAACAGAAATGGAATAATGTGTCCCTGAACAAATGGGGGGTCAAAATGAAAAGTAACAGTCAGTATCTGGTGTGGCCACCAGCTGCATTAAGTACTGCAGTGCATCTCCTCCTCATGGACTGCACCAGAGTTGCCAGTTCTTGCTGTGAGCACTGATGGAGGGATTGTGCGTTCCTGGTGTAACTCAGGCAGTTGTTGTTGCCATCCTGTACCTGTCCCGCAGGTGTGATGTTCGGATGTACCGATCCTGTGTAGGTGTTGTTACACATGGTCTGCCACTGCGAGGACGGTCAGCTGTCCGTCCTGTCTCCTTGTAGCGCTGTCTTAGGCGTCTCACAGTACGGACATTGCAATTTATTGTCCTGGCCACATCTGCAGTCCTCATGCCTCCTTGCAGCATGGCTAAGGCACGTTCACGCAGATGAGCAGGGACCCTGGGCATCTTTCTTTTGGTGTTTTTTAGAGTCAGTAGAAAGGCCTCTTTAGTTTCCTAAGAGTTCATAACTGTGACCTTAATTGCCTACCGTCTGTAAGCTGTTAGTGTCTTAATGACCGTTCCAGATGTGCATGTTAATGAATTGTTTATGGTTAATTGAACAAGCATGGGAAACAGTGTTTAACCGATTTACAATGAAGATCTGTGAAGTTATTCAGATTTTTAGGATTTATCTTTGAAAGACAGGGTCCTTTCTTTTTTTGCTGAGTATATATATTCTGTTCTGTTCTATTCTGTTCTATTTTATTCTGTTTATTCTGTTCTATTCTGTTTTATTCTATTCTGTTCTATTCTATTCTGTTCTATTCTGTTCTACTGTATTCTATTCTATTCCTCGCAACAGTATTCTATTCATCAGTGTAGTCTTGTACTGTAGAAGGCTATGAGGCTGTGATTCAGTGTACTGTCTAGCAGGCTGTAGCACAGAGTAGGCCTGGCCAGGCATCACTCAGACTCCAAAGGCTAAAGATTAGCCTCAGCTTGGCTCAAGTATACGGGACTGCTGCCTGCGCTCTGGCTAGCCATAAACACACATACACACGCGTGCACACACACACACACAAATAATGCTGTGTGTATCTGTTGACTACTTTATTGCCCCATCAGTCCAGTGTGTTGCTTCAGTAGCACCCTCACCTATCTGCCCAGGGCAGCCATTGTGTACACAGGATGCCAGTACCACTGTGGGCAGGGGAGATAGTGGAGGCCTCACTGAAGTCAGGGACATTCCTAACGACCGAGGCCAATTATCAGCGCTGCCACCCTGGGGTGATGAAGCTGTCCGCCAGGGCCCTTCCCCATGACATCTCTAACACCTTCTGTTTCCTCAGAGAGGTTCACACCATTCACACAGACACAACAACACAACAGGAGCGCGTTGTAAAAGTGTTGACTGTCAGCAGCCATTAGGGGTCATGATAGATGATGGAGCGAAGCAGAAAAAAGTGTACCCACTGGTCACACACTGGTTGAACCAACGTTGTTTCCAAGTAATTTCAATGGAATTACGTTGAACCAACGTGGAATAGATGTTGAATTGACATCGGTGCCCAGTGGGTAGAGAAGTTGATGTCTAGTTTGTCTTCCAGTAAGAGCTTGTGTGAATAGGTATGTTATGTGCTATGTGTGTGTTAGTGTGTGTGTGTGTGTGTGTGTGTGTTTGGTTGCGTTGCTGTGGTTGTGTTAGTGTGTGTTAGTGTGTGTGTGTGTTAGGTTGAGTTGCTGTGTGTGTGTGTTAGTGTGTGTGTGTTAGTGTGTGTGTTAGTGTGTGTGTGTGTGTTAGTGTGGGTGTGTGTGTTAGTGTGGGTGTGTTAGTTAGTGTGTGTGTTAGTGTGTGTGTTAGTGTGTGTGTGTGTGTTAGTGTGGGTGTGTTTGTGTGTGTGTGTGTGTGTGTGTTAGTGTGTGTGTGTGTGTGTTAGTGTGTGTGTGTGTGTGTTAGTGTGTGTGTGTTAGTGTGTGTGTGTTAGTGTGTGTATGAGTCGAGCAGCAGCAGTCGATGGCGAAATCAAAAACACCTGTTCCTCTTTCACACGCCTCTATTATAGAATTGGAATAAGGGTTACTGCTATTTACAGTACACACACACACACACACGCACACGCACAAACACACACATCCTGCAAAGTCTTACACAAACACACATACAGTATTGCATGCATACACACAAATCCTACATATTGTGCAAGCACACACACACACACACACACACACACACTCTGTCCAGTCTCTTTCATCCTTTCACTCCCAGACTGTGGGAATTTACCATTTGACCTCCTCTCTGCAGTCATGGGAGCGTGTGTTTGGTTGTGTGTGTCTTTATTGGGCTGTCTTGTGGTTGGTCTAAGCAGGCTTTCCGTGTCAAGCCATCTTCCTCTTCTCCTTCGTACTGGACTTCAACTTCTGCTCAGACATCTTTCTCAGACTGACCTTATAGCTTCTGAGATGTCTGTGTGTGGAAGTGTGTGATTATAATTTATATTTTATTCAAATCCTCTCCTCTCCTCAATTTCCTCTCCTCTCCTCTCCTCTCCTCTCCTCTCCTCTCCTCTCCTCTCCTCTCCTCTCCTCTCCTCTCCTCTCCTCTCCTCTCCTCTCCTCTCCTCTCCTCTCCTCTCTGTCACTCCCCTCTCCTCTCCTCCCTGTCACTCTCCTCTCCTCTCCTCCCTGTCACTCCCCTCTCCTCTCCTCCCTGTCACTCCCCTCTCCTCTCCTCCCTGTCATTCCCCTCTCCTCCATGTCACTCCCCTCTCCTCTCCTCCCTGTCACTTCCCTCTCCTCCTCTCCTCCCAGTCTCTCCTCTCCTCTCCCCTCCGTCACTCCCCTCTCCTCTCCACCCCCACCCTCTCACTCCCCTCTCTCTCCTCTCCTCCCTGTCACTACCCTCTCCTCTCTCCTCACTGCTACTCCCCTCTCCTCCTCTCCTCCCTGTCACTCCCCCTCTCCTCCTCTCCTCACTGCTACTCCCCTCTCCTCCTCTCTGACAGTTGTTTACAGGAGAGACCCCATCCTGCAGAGTGTAATTATGGTCTCATTGCTCCCCCACATCTGCCTGGTAACCCAACGCTGAAATATGTATCTGAAACATATTTAATAAATTATGCATCCCTTATTTACTAATGGTCCTATCGACTGCCGGGCCAAACTTCCTTGCTAG
>CM042419.1:19958410-19988410 GCA_023634145.1 Thymallus thymallus
CCAAGCCTGCTCTCTTATCTGGGATGGATCCTCCTCCTCCTAACCCCCAGTGGCACCAAGACCTGGGATCAATGGGGCCAGACCTGGACTCAGGCTGTGTGTGTTGTGTGTGTCATAGGGTCTGGCCCAATAGGAATGGAGCCACTGCAGGTCGTTGGGACTGGATAATGTTACACACTTTTTAAATGTTATTTTAACCTTTATTTTACTAGGCAATTCTTATTTTCAATGACAGCCTAGGGACAGTGGGGTTAAACTGCCTTGTTCAGGGGCAGAACGACAGATTTTTACCTTGTCAGCTTGGGGATTCGATCCAGCAACCTTTCGGCTACTGGCCCAACCATTCGGCTACCTGCCGCCCCGGATAAACACACTGACCCAAACGGTGTGGACAATCTATGACGTTAAATGTTACAGGACGTTTGTATGCATTTGTTTTTTTGATGAGACAAGCCTGGAGTCAGAGTGTGTGTCTGTGTTTGGACCAAGAACAACTGTCTTTGTGACCCCAGCATGTGGTTTGGTGTGTGTGTGTGTGGGTCTAGCAGATTGGAGGAGCTGCAGTGAGTTGTTCTGTGTCAATATATTAGATTTTTCCAGTAGATGAATACTGGAAAAACAAGAGAGATGGTTTTATTTGAGGGGTTGGAGAGGTGGAGACGCTTTGTCTGTGGAGGAAAAAGAATAGATTCATACAGACACACACACCACACGCACACACAAACTCCTGCCTGCACCTGAACGTCCCTTCCCCATTTCCCTCCCCCCAACCCTCACCCCCCACCATCCTCTCCCCCATCAATCTCCCCTTCACCCACACCCTTCGCTAATGTGTGAGTTTTTATTCATATCTAATGATGTTTTGGATCAAATCAATAGGGTAATCTAGCATAGGAGTGTCTCAGCCCAGGCTAAAGCGTTTGCATATTCACTTGGACTGACGTCATTAAAAATCCATCCATCGTAGACCGGAGCAACGACGTGTATTTAATTAGTTTGCACAAACATATTGAGTAGCACACACACACACACACACACTAACACACACACACACACACACACACACAAACATCTGCGAGGAACTGAGTGTGATAATGCTGACGCAGTGTGATTATCATTAAACACTTTACATGAGGAACAGAAGAAAGAGTTCTCCTTCCTCTCAGCCTCACTTTAACTAACGCTGATACAATACACACATTTACCAGTGTGTGCGTGTGTGTCTGTGTGTGTGTGTGTGTGTGAATGTGCTAAGTGCTAAGTGTGTGTAAGTGCCTTTCAAGTGGCTAGGCCCTATCCTACGGGATCCTTCTCATGTGTCAAAATGACCGCATCACCCCCCACTACCACCACCACCACTCTCACACACACACACACACACACACTCACCCTGAGCCCCATAACGCCCTCGCAAAGCCACATTGCATCCTGGGAACCATTAGGGAAACTGGAGACCACCGCAGAGGACACACACAAACACAATCAGAGAGAGAGAAAGAGAGAGAGAGAGAGAGAGAGAGAGAGAGAGAGAGAGAGAGAGAGAGAGAGAGAGAGAGAGAGAGAGAAAGTATAAGTATAAGAAAGTCGTTTTTGGTAGAGGACTTGGTGACTAGGGTAAACGTTACTACTCACATTAGTACACAAATTTGGGTCACCTGGGTTGCAGTAAACATTGAATCTCCACCCCATGTATCACAACTTGGACGAGGCTGTATCACAACCGGCGGTGATTGGGAGTCCCATAGGGCGGCGCACAATTGGCCCAGCGTCGTCCGAGTTTGGCCGGTGTAGGCCGCGATTGTAAATAAGATTTTGTTCTTAACTGACTTGCCTAGTTAAATAAAAGTTAAATATATATATGTATATATATATATATATATATTTATATATATATATTTTTTTAAGTAGTACTGGGTGATACACTTGAGACTCACTGTTCCTCTAATATCCTCTAGGGGGCTGTATGGGGGCTGGGGATTTGTTGATCAGTTCTGAGAAGTGCAATGCAGTTCAACAGTCCCTATTCAAATACATGTGACTTGTTCCAGATATCTGCAGGCTCCAGTTTAGTGCACACATTCATGATGTTCTCATGGCATTCGTCAAGAGTCAGATTGGTCATCCCTGATGTAGATAGTCTTGCTTGTATTAGTGGTCGTGAAGCCACTCTCAGAGTTGGTTGGCGGTCTGGCAGAGCAGTGTAATACTGAATGTGTGTGGCTAGATTGGGACAGAGGGAGGGAGGGAGGGACGGAGGAGATACGATGGGTAGATGGATGTGAAAACGAGTGAGCGGACTGACAGTCCAGGGACCGATTGATCCTTCACTCTTCTCCTCCTCCCCTCTCCCCCATCCATCCATCCCTCCCTCCCTCCCTTCTCCCTCCATCTCGGCAGAACACAGATACTGTTGAGCTGCACTGTATTGGATTTATGAGTTAATGGGGATGTCAGGACATAACGGATGGAGAAATGAGGAAGAGGAGACAGAGCTCCCTCCCTCCCTCCCTCCCTCCCTCCCTCCCTCCCTCCCTCCCTCCCTCTCTCCCTCTCTCCCTCCAAGTTGTCTGTGTAGTTTCTGTGCCCAGACCCAGTTCCCTATGTCTCTTGTACACCCATATCTTGTGTGTAGGAAGAATGCGAACTATTCTGTATGTATGAGCGTGTGTGTGTATGTATGAGCGTGTGTGTGTGTGTGTGTGTGTGTGCGTGTGTGTGCTCTCCCAGGTCCCATGTCTCTGTGTTCTCTGAGGGCCTGTAGGACTACTGTCAGACTTGAGCCTCCCTCAGTATTGATCTCCTCTCAGGCCTCTCCTCTCCTCTGGCAGCTGCAGCCGTTCCTGTCATCAGGAGAGAGGGGAGGCGGCTCCACTTTCCGTCCCCGATCGATGGTCTCACTCACGGGGACCGTGTTCACCCGCTCCCCTGGTCCCAACAGGCCCGACTAGTCGAGGTCCAGTCTACGGAGGTTTAACTGTCAAGGGTACAATGACACTACCCAGGCTTCTGGAAACGTTTTCAAATACACACATGCACACACAGAGTAAGTCATATAAATGATCATGACCTTGCCCCACTAGACCACATTTAACCTCTCTCTCTCTATGTCTCTCTCTCTCTCTCTAAGAAGAGTTTTCTCTGTATTTTCTTTGACATATTGAAGCATGATAAATTAGAACCACAACAGAAGTACAACATGAGCAGCACTGTGCATCTCTTATATATGTACTTTGCAGAATCCAGATAGCAAAACGAATATGCAAAAGTACTTCAGAACTCCGTGACCTTGATCGATCGCCTGTGTTGGTGATTGGTTATCTCTGTTGACCAAAGGTTTGTCTAGATTGTGTTTTCTGCAGCGTCATGCCTTCTCATATCACGATACAGGACCCAAAGTGAAGTGCACTTGAGTTACCTATAAGGAGGAGGGGAGTGGGGAGATATTATCAGGCAGGTCTATGAGTTACCTATAAGGAGGAGGGGAGTGGGGAGATATTATCAGGCAGGTCTATGAGTTACCTATAAGGAGGAGGGGAGTGGGGAGATATTATCAGGCAGGTCTATGAGTTACCTATAAGGAGGAGGGGAGTGGGGAGATATTATCAGGCAGGTCTATGAGTTACCTATAAGGAGGAGGGGAGTGGGGAGATATTATCAGGCAGGTCTATGAGTTACCTATAAGGGGGAGGGGAGTGGGGAGATATTATCAGGCAGGTCTATGAGTTACCTGTGGTTATCTCACACGTAACAACACTAAGACCAGGGTTCTAATCACACATTGGCACTTGAAGGTACCCTTGATATCTTAGGGTTATGGGGTTTGTTTGTCCCCCTCCTTCCTGACCTCCTCTGACCCCATCCCTGCTCCCTTCTCCCTTCTCCATGATTCCTTCATATATCTAGATATTCATATACATCTAAAAATTCATTCTCCTCTCATCCCATCCCTTCATCCCTCACTCAATGTCCTGGGGGTTTTTTTCATAGAGGGAGGGAAATTAAAAATGGAAATCTAACTGGCGGGATTCGTAATGTGATCAGCATGACAGGCGATCAATGCCCGCTGCCACTCACACAACAAGCACTGATGCATGTCACAAATACAGGCAGGAGGAGAGATGAGGGGGAGGAGGGAGGTAGAGGAGGAGAGAGGTAAAAGGGAGAGGAGAGAGGGAGGGAGAGGTGGGTGGCTGACCACTCTCACTTTATCACCGGCCAGCGTCCTCCCTCCCTCCCTCCCTCTCTCTCTCTCTCTCTACTCTCTACTCATACACACTCTCTCTCTCTCTCTCTCTCTCTCTCTCTCTCTCTCTGTACAGGCTCCACCCCATCCTCTCTCACCCCATCCTATTCTACTCTCTCTGTACAGGCTCCACCCCATCCTATTCTACTCTCTCTGTACAGGCTCCACCCCATCCTATTCTACTCTCTCTGTACAGGCTCCACCCCATCCTATTCTACTCTCTCTGTACAGGCTCCACCCCATCCTATTCTACTCTCTCTGTACAGGCTCCACCCCATCCTATTCTACTCTCTCTGTACAGGCTCCACCCCATCCTATTCTACTCCTTTTCTCACTCATTCTATCCTAGTCTATGAGAAAAATATCATATTCCATATTACTGAAGGTGCTGATAAGGCTCAAATGAACCACATCACAGAGTACATGTCGAGGTTGATCTGGGTCACCTTTCTGAATGTTCCTCACACAGACGAACTGTAGGCATCCTGACTTTGACCCCTAACCCTTGACCTTTAACCCTTGACTCTGTTACACATCTCAGTGATGTATCTGCCCAGATATTCCATCTAATCTACACACAACCATGAACTAGTACTACCCCAGTACCTTATTACTGAACTAACTAGTACTACCCCAGTACCTTATTACTGAACTAACTAGTACTACCCCAGTACCTTATTACTGAACTAACTAGTACTACCCCAGTACCTTATTACTGAACTAACTAGTACTACCCCAGTACCTTATTACTGAACTAACTAGTACTACCCCAGTACCTTATTACTGAACTAACTAGTACTACCCCAGTACCTTATTACTGAACTAACTAGTACTACCCCAGTACCTTATTATTGAACTAACTAGTACTACCCCAGAACCGTATTACTGAACTAACTAGTACTACCCCAGTACCTTATTACTGAACTAACTAGTACTACCCCAGTACCTTATTACTGAACTAACTAGTACTACCCCAGTACCTTATTATTGAACTAACTAGTACTACCCCAGAACCGTATTACTGAACTAACTAGTACTACCCCAGAACCGTATTACTCAACTAACTATTACTACACCAGAACCTTATAACTGAACTAACTATTACTAACCCAAAACAAGCTGTATCCAGGCTGTATCCAGGATGTATCACATAGGGTGGCCCAGCGTCACTGAACTAAATATTACGAACCCACAGTCTTATCACAGAGCTCACTGCTATAACATACTCTGTAGCGAGTCTCTGGCTCTCTGTCTGCAAATAGACAGACACGCAGATAGACAGACACGCAGATAGACAGACACGCAGATAGACAACCACATGGACATGAAGAGCACACACAGACATGGAGACACATGCTGTCATGTATGTTTACACACCCTGACACACTTAAGGCTGACAGGTAGTATAGCGGTTAGAGCATTGGGACAATAACAATTTGCTAGTTCAAATCCCTGAGCCGACAAGATAAAAAATCTGTCGATGTGCCCTTGAGCAGGCCACTTGACCCTAATTGCTCCAGGGTTGCCGTTGATAATGGCTGACCCTGGCCGTGACCCCACTCTCTGAGGGCGTCTCGGGGGGAGTTGGGATATTCACGAAAAGGGAGATATGGGAAGCGGTCCCCTGGTGGTTCATGTTGACCGCTCCATCTGACCGCAGTGGTCAGTGGGAGATTTATAGCGACCGCGCATAAGTGTGTGTGGTCAACTCACAAACCCACACTGGCCACACACACACACTGGTCCAACGTTACATCTTTATTAACAGAGAAGCATCCCTATTGATCTGACTCTCCCTGCGCCTCGCGTTACACCAGAGAAATATGTATGGCCAGCACTAAACGGGTTATACACACACACACACACAAATACACAGACAAACAACCTCACACACACACACAGCGGGCCTGACCTGGTCTGGCATTACACAGGAGAGGTAGAGATATGTATGTGCTCCAGGCAGTAAACAGGTTAAGTCCAGTGGATTAGTATTGAGCTGGGTCTTTATGTTATTATCTATGGGCTGGCCAGTCAGTGGGTGTCATAACTGTTAGAGCCTAATGGGGTAATGCCCAGCTGGGATGGAGGGAGAAGGCGGAGGGAGGGGGGAGGGCGAGAAGGGGGAGAAGGGGGCGTTAACTTAAATTGTCTCACAAATATCCCTTTGACATCAACTCATGATAACACAAAAGTCAAGTCATTCTCGTGCATCTAACAGATAAACTTTAAGGCATGGAATCTCCCCTCCCATTCTAAAGTATGTTTTAGCTAACCTGTCCTCTGTCCTGTCCCATCCTTCCATTCTAAAGTATGTTTTAGCCAACCTGTCCTCTGTCCTGTCCCATCCTTCCATTCTAAAGTATGTTTTAGCTAACCTGTCCTCTGTCCTGTCCCATCCTTCCATTCTAAAGTATGTTTTAGCCAACCTGTCCTCTGTCCTGTCCCATCCTTCCATTCCAAAGTATGTTTTAGCTAACCTGTCCTCTGTCCTGTCCCATCCTTCCATTCTAAAGTATGTTTTAGCCAACCTGTCCTCTGTCCTGTCCCATCCTTCCATTCCAAAGTATGTTTTAGCTAACCTGTCCTCTGTCCTGTCCCATCCTTCCATTCTAAAGTATGTTTTAGCCAACCTGTCCTCTGTCCTGTCCCATCCTTCCATTCTAAAGTATGTTTTAGCTAACCTGTCCTCTGTCCTGTCCCATCCTTCCATTCCAAAGTATGTTTTAGCCAACCTGTCCTCTGTCCTGTCCCATCCTTCCATTCCAAAGTATGTTTTAGCCAACCTGTCCTCTGTCCTGTCCCATCCTTCCATTCCAAAGTATGTTTTAGCCAACCTGTCCTCTGTCCTGTCCCATCCTTCCTGCTCCTCTCCATGCTATTGATCAGTCTGATGTCTAATAGCTACTTTATGATTATTACTGTCATACCGTTGGTCTGCCCTGCAGCTAATAACACTATAACTCCAGACTTAGAGTGTGTGTTCATTTATCAGCACTGTGTGTGTGTGTGTGTGTGTGTAGTGTCATCATTCTTCAATGGAGTGTGTGTGGGACACGTTGTCATTTTTCAGAGGTCTTTAAAGGGAGAATGAATCTCACTTTACTGATGTAAACGATATGCATTAATATGACCTATGTATCAGGTAGGAGTGGGGGAAATCAACCTGGGATCCAATTTGTCTGAGAGAGAGAGACAGAAAGAGACAGACAGACAGAGACAGAGAGAGAGAGAGAGAGAGAGAGAGAGAGAGAGAGAGAGAGAGAGAGAGAGAGAGAGAGAGAGAGAGAGAGAGAGAGAGAGAGAGAGAGAGAGGCTATGTGCAAACTGCTCACAAAGGTGGAAACTGAGCTGCACTTCCTAACTTCCTGCCAAATGTATGACCATATTAGAGACAAATCAAATTTTGATAAACTCCCATATTTATTGGCTGAAATACCACAGTGTGCAATCAAAGCAGCAATATTTGGGACCTGTTGCCACAAGAAAAGGGCAACCAGTGAAGAACAATCCATTGTAAATACAACCTACAGTTACATCATCATACTTATGTCATTAAAACTCATTTTTCAACCACTCCACAGATTTCATGTTAACAAACTACATTTTTGGCAAGTCGGTTAGGACATCTACTTTGTGCATGACACAAGTAATTCTTCCAACAATTGTTTGTAGACAGATTATTTCACTTATAATTCACTATATCACAATTCCAGTGGGTCAGAAGTTTACATACACTAAGTTGACTGTGCCTTTAAACAGCTTGGAAAATTCCAGAAAATTATGTCATGGCTTTAGAAGCTTCTGATAGGCTAATTGACATTATTTGAGTCAAATGGAGGTGTACCTGAGGATGTATTTCAAGGCCTACCTTCAAACTCAGTGCCTCTTTCCTCGACATCATGGGAAAATCTAAAGAAATCAGCCAAGACCTCAGAAAAAGAATTGTAGACCTCCACAAGTCTGGTTCATCCTTGGGAGCAATTTCCAAATGCCTGAAGGTACCACTTTCACCTGTACAAACAATAGTACGCAAGTATAAACGCCATGGTACAAATCAGCCGTCATACCTCTCAGGAAGGAGACGTGTTCTGTCTCCTAGAGATTAACGTACTTTGGTGCGAAAAGTGCAAATCAATCCCAGTACAACAGCAAAGGACCTTGTGAGGATGCTGGGGGAAACAGGTACAAAAGTATCTATAGCCACAGTAAAACAAGTCCTATATCGACATAACCTGAAAGGCCGCTCAGCAAGGAAGAAGCCACTGCTCCAAAACCGCCATAAAAAAGCTAGACAATGGTTTGAAACTGCACATGGGGACAAAGAACGTACTTTTTGGAGAAATGTCCTCTGGTCTGATGAAACAAAAATAGAACTGTTTGTCCATAATGACCATCGTTATGTTTGGAGGAAAAGGGTGAGGCTTGCAAGCCGAAGAACACCATCCCAACCGTAAAGCACGGGGGTGGCAGCATCATGTTGTGGGGGTGCTTTGCTGACTGGTGAATTTCACAAAATATATAGCATCATGAGGAAGGAAAATTATGTGAATGTATTGAAGCAACATCTCAAGACATCAGTCAGGAAGTTAAAGCTTGTGGGTCTTCCAAATGGACAATGACCCCAAGCATACGTCCAAAGTTGTGGCAAAATGGATTAAGGGCAACAAAGTCAAGGTATTGGAGTGGCCATCACAAAGCCCTGACCTCAATCCTATAGAAAATCTGTGGGCAGAATTAACCCAACTTATTGTGGGAAGCTTGTGGAAGGCTACCCGAAACGTTTGACCCAAGTTAAACAATTTAAAGGCAATGCTACCAAATGCTACTAATTAAGTGTATGTAAACTTCTGACCCACTGGGAATGTAATGAAAGAAATAAAAGCTAAAATAAATAATTCTCTCTACTATTATTTTGACATTTCACATTCTTAAAATAAAGTGGTGATCCTAACTGACCTAAGACAGGGAATTTTTACTAGGATTAAATGTCAGGAATTGTGAAAAACAGAGTTTAAATGTATTTGGCTAAGGTGTATGTAAACCTCCGACTTCATATGTATATTTATGTTTATTTATTTTCCATTTTGTACTTTAACTATTTGCACATCGTTACAACACTGTATATATACATAATATGACATTTGAAATGTCTTTATTCTTTTGTGAGTGTAATGTTTACTGTACATTTTTTATTGTTAATTTCACTTTTGTTTATTATCTACATATGTTTCCCATGCCAATAAAGGCCCTTAAATTAGAAATGTGAATTAGAGAGTGAGAGACAGAGAGAGAGACAGAAAGCGAGAGAGAGACAGAGAGACAGACAGAGAGACAGAGAGCGGGACAGAGAGAGAGAGAGAAGAGAGCGAGAGAGAGAGAGGGGGGGGGGGAGCGAGAGTGGGAGAGATGGTTATGAGTGACAGTAACTCAGATGGATGGATACAGGAGCTGCACTGTACACATCAATCTCTGCTGGCAGCACTTCAAACCCTGAACCAATCCTGTAAGTCCACAACAATAACCCAACCCATCCCATCCAAACCCAGGAAACAAATGTGTGTGTGTGTGTGTGTGTGTGTGTCTCCATGTGTATCTGTGTGTTTGACAGGCGCCCCATACGTCCAGTACAATAAAGCCTCACATCTACCTTCATTGGGCTGGAGCTAAAATCAACCGGGGCCCTGACACACCAGCCAAATCCAATCATAGGTCAATACTCTGCATGATTGATTGGCTTCCAATCCAATTGCGTCTCGTCGGGGGCATCTCCCCAGGCCCTGTTAGACATTGGAATTGGCAGGGTGGGGTTTGGACGGGAGGGTTGGGGGTGTAGAGATGGGGCTGAGGGGCTGGGTGGGATAGTGAGGTGGTGGTGTGGGGCTGTGGTTGTCTGTATGCCTGCCAACTCTGGTTTAATTGCCTTGTTAGTGGAGCCGGCTGGCATTGTACTGCACAGGGCTCATTGGGACAGTTATTAAGGACCTGACACAACTTTCCTGAGCACTGATCACTAATGAAGTTGAATGTATTTAAGTTGTAGAAGGACTTTTCATTTACAGCCAAATCTCAACGTGATTCATATAGTCACAACTACAGTAGGTAGTCTTAAGTACATCATTTACACAGCAACACATTAAGTATAAAGGATATGGTTTAAAGGAACATGGACATGGCTAAAAATTGTTTTGAGAGAAATAAAATATGGTTTCAATTAAAAAATATATTTTAAAGATGTGATATGAGTCTACGGAGAGAGGACAGTGGCCTCATTGTAATACAGTGTTTATTTCCAGTTATATTCCTGTCTGTGTGAAACAAACTAACCACAAGTCCCTCCGCACTGCCAAGAGGATATCACAGAGAGAGAGTCAGAGGGAGAGAGAGAGAGAGAGTCAGAGGGAGAGATAGCACATCCAGAGCAACCCACAGACCACAGTATGGTTGGACTTCAGTTCCATGGCTAATGCGCTGGTTAAGAATGATCTGAAAGGTTTGCGAATGTGACTATCAACACTCAGCACAATCACCTAGAAAGATGAAGTTATTATTTCCCAAGTAATTTCATAAATGTTTTAAGAGCATTCTCTACTTGACTTTATCAGGTCTTAGAAGAGAGGAAGGTACAAACTTGGAGTGGAGGGATGAATGTCTCTGACATCTTACCCCACTCCTCTCCTATCAGTGTGTTCTGTGCAGGCCAGGGCTGTGTTGTGGGTCGTAAAACGGTCCTAAAGATAAGCAGCGGTCCATAGGTTCCTCTGCGGTCCAGAGGTTAGTGATAGCAGGGTAAGACCTAGCTGGCATAGGGAGGGGGTTCAACCATTCTGGTTCTGGTGGAGCTGAAGACAGCATCGGTACGGTCCGAGACCCAATGGTCTGCTGCTGCCCAGCCAACATAGACGACCAACAGGAGGCCAGGTAAGCTGTCTTATAGGACCCTGTTCCACAACGTTCACTCAACTTATTCCTTTTAGCTCACAGTGGAATAAGGGGCATCCTTCAACCAATAGACAGGCTCAATTACGAAGGCTGCATCTGTGCATATTGCAACTGTTACCGTATTTTCGACAGGGATTGCATTAGGCTGTACATTCAAGACATGTTGGAAGAAGAAAGTTAGAAAGACAATTCAGAGAAGGGGTCGAGGTCTTAGAGACCGTCATTGTTTTCTTTTTAGCTTTCTTTCAAATAACAGGCGCAAACTTTTCACCGACCGACTTCAGACACTATGATAGAGTACACTATATTGTTGTAGTAGTGCATTAATGCAGGGCATACAGTATGTCAGACATACGGCCCAGACACACAGACAGAGAGTGAGTGAGTAAGTTAGAGAGTTGCTGGGTGTTAATTGAGGTACTTGATCTGAATCCGATAGTGTCTGATGCTGCGAGCTGACAGACTAAAAGGGTTGTGAAATCAACATCACACACACTGTAATTACCATGCAATTAACAAGCTGTGTGTGGGCAACCCGATACACACTGACTAAGTACAGAGGGAGGAGGGAGTGAAAGAAAGAGAGGAAGAGAGGAGGGGACAACAGAGGGTAGAGAGTGAGTGGAAGAGAGGAGAGAAAGGGGGAAGGAGGGTTGGTAACCGGGGTAACCTGGTTCTTCTATGTTTAGTTGACAGGACCCTTTCTTCTCCTCTAACACTTTCTCATCTTTACTTTCCCCCTCTCTTCTTCTGTCCTCTCTTTCCCCTCTATGTCCCCCTCTCCTCTTCTTCTGTCCTCTCTTTCCCCTCTATGTCCCCCTCTCCTCTTCTTCTGTCCTCTTTCCCCTCTATGTCCCCCTCTCCTCTTCTTCTGTCCTCTCTTTCCCCTCTATGTCCCCCTCTCCTTCACTCTCTCCTTTCTATTCTTCATCTCCTCTTTCTCCTCTCCTCTCCTCCCCTTAACTCTTGCAGGTGTTATCTCTCTCTCTGTCTTAAGCGGAGGCAATTACCCGTCGACCTAATGAATAATTCATCTGATAGGGTGGTTAATTATTCATGTTATTTGCTGATTTAGGTTTCCCTTCCTTCAACACAAAAAGACACAAGGGAGGAGAGAAGGCTAACAACTCTAAGGTCAAAGAGTCACACACAGACACACACACACACAGGATTAAGGGTTAGATGAAGGTAACAGTGGAAGGGTTAAGGGTTAGGGTTAGATTAAGGTAACAGTGGAAGGGTTAAAGGTTATGGTTAGATTAAGGTAACAGTGGAAGTGTTAAGGGTTAGGGTTAGATTAAGGTAACAGTGGAAGGGTTATAGGTTACGGTTAGATTAAGGTAACAGTGGAAGTGTTAAGGGTTAGGGTTAGATTAAGGTAACAGTGGAAGGGTTAAAGGTTATGGTTAGATTAAGGTAACAGTGGAAGTGTTAAGGGTTAGGGTTAGATTAAGGTAACAGTGGAAGGGTTATAGGTTACGGTTAGATTAAGGTAACAGTGGAAGGGTTAGGGTTAGATTAAGGTGACAGTGGAAGGGTTAAGGGTTAGGGTTAGATTAAGGTGACAGTAGAAGGGTTGAGGGTTAGATGAAGGTGACAGTGGTAGGGTTAAAGGTTAGGGTTAGATTAAGGTAACAGTGGAAGGGTTAAGGCCATTGGGGATATGATGGGTTAAAAGCCTATACCCAAGAATCCATGACAGATTAGCTCATGTACTTAACGTTGATCAATAAACTTGATAGTGTCTAAATGAACAGTTTAATGGATCGACGTGTGCTGGCACTAACAGATATCTATGTGTGGTACAATGACACTATTCAGAAACATTAGGAAATCCTTATTGTAAAAACCGATCAATGAAAACTGGAACCTTTTCATATGGATAGCTGTTCCGTTGCCCCAGCCCGAGTCATGACGTCACTGCGCTAATCTTGAACTTTGCCCTTGAAGCTTTATCTTTAATCTTTGAATTGAACTTGAACTTGAAGTTCTGTCTGTCTGTCTGCCTGCCTGTCTGTCTTTCTAGAAAGCCTGGAGGAGATTTTTCTTTAGTGTAAGAGTGAAGGGATCGTTCTCTCCAGAGGAGTTGCTTGGATGGACAAGACAGAGACATAAAGTTGATTGGAGGGATTAGAGAAGGAGAGCTTCTGATTGGAGGAAGAGATTCTGACCTCCCGCCTTCAGTAACAAGGATTCATCCTGTTGTTGTATTCTGAACTAGCAGGGAATCTCTGTTACTGGGGGTGAGGGTACAGAGAGCTCACACACACACACACACACACAAAGATGCACACACAGACACACACGTTTGCTATTTTACTGCTTACACTTCTCCTGTACTATGACATGTATGTACTGTATCTAATTTGATTAAAGATTTGAGAAAATGTTCCTTGACTTCTGGGGTCTGTATTACTAACTAGACTATGATTGGGTAAGGAATTGCTTGACACAGTGTAAAGGTTTTGCAGGGAGACAGTATTGACTCAGTGTAAAGGTTTTGCAGGGAGACAGTATTGACTCAGTGTAAAGGTTTTGCAGGGAGACAGTATTGACTCAGTGTAAAGGTTTTGCAGGGAGACAGTATTGACTCAGTGTAAAGGTTTTGCAGGGAGACAGTATTGACACAGTGTAAAGGTTTTGCAGGGAGACAGTATTGACACAGTGTAAAGGTTTTGCAGGGAGACAGTATTGACTCAGTGTAAAGGTTTTGCAGGGAGACAGTATTGACTCAGTGGTAAGGTTTTGCAGGGAGACAGTATTGACTCAGTGTAAAGGTTTTGCAGGGAGACAGTATAGTATTTTTCCTGTATGTGTTTATGCATTTCCCAGTGTTTATCCAACACTGAATCACCACTGACCCCCACCCCCACAGCCCTTTGTTGGTCTCACCCGGTTGGTTCGAGGACAGGGCCAGAGCATGGGGAGTGTGGAAGGGAGAATTCTCATGGGGGGGGAGGGGGTATTTACCTATCTGACACTTTCATCCAGCACTATGAACCCCCGGGAACCTCTACACAAACGCACACACACACGGTTCAGTTCCCGTGGTAACAGTCCTAGACTACCCCCTCAACCACCCACCCACCCAACACACACAGATCCCGGGAGCAGTCCTGTGAGACCTTCCGTTAACTCGCCGGTCGACGTTTGGCCGTGACACACCGGCAAGGGTGCGATGCGGCGGAACGACCGGAAAAATAAACATGCCAAAACGACGGGCTGGTGAGGAACACACACACACACACACACACACACACACACACACACACACACACACACACACACACACACTTAAAGGTTAAGTAAACAAAACAAAGTGCTGATAAGAATATGAGGGGTTTTGAGAAATGCTCCAGAGAGATTTATGTGGACCCTGTAGGTCTGTTAATGATTCCAGCTCTTATTACTGGAGGGGAAAATATGATATGATATTATGTGGTCATCTTGTGTGTTTTTTTAAAGTCCCTCCGGAGCCCTTTCCTTTAAATGACCTGGATAGCAGTAAACTTTAAGCTTAGCATGAGCTGAACACAGCCCTGCTTCCCAAAACTACACGGTCAATATTACTGATGCCTATTACAGATCTGCTTTTTTTCAGATATTTGGAAAGTCACTGGGAATTTGAAATCACTTATAGGAGGAGAGAAAGACAAATAGAGGGAGAGAGAGAGGGCGGAGATTATGGGAGGATGGAGAGGTAGAGAGAGAGAGACAGACAGAGAGACAGAGAGAGAGAGAGAGAGAGACAGACAGAGAGACAGAGAGAGAGAGAGAGAGAGAGAGAGAGAGAGAGACAGACAGACAGACAGACAGAGAGAGAGACAGAGACAGAGAGAGAGAGAGAGAGACAGAGAGAGAGAGAGACAGAGAGAGAGGTAGAGAGAGAGAGAGGTAGAGAGAGAGACAGAGAGAGAGAGAGAGAGAGAAGTAGAGACAGAGAGAGAGAGGTAGAGACAGAGAGAGAGAGAGAGAGACACACAGAGAGAGAGAGAGAGAGAGAGAGAGAGAGAGAGAGACACAGAGAGAGAGAGAGAGAGAGACACAGAGAGAGAGAGAGAGAGAGAGAGAGAGAGAGAGAATGTTTTAGTAATAGAAGAAAATAATCATATAATTGTTCCAGGATTGTTCTTTAATGAAGCTTACAGTAAGTTCTAATTGTATAAAGAAGACTATTTGGAGACACAAGGACATAACTTTCTCTGTCATGTTTGTCTTTACAGTAAGTTAGCTCTAGCAGACTGATGTTGCATTACGCCAGCACTGTCTCCTCACTCAGACCCTCTCTCAGACCTGGCTGGCTAAAGTGTATTATTTTCTGGAAATGTTTTCTGTTCAGACTCCGGGTCGCTAAAGTTTATCATTATGCACACACACACACACACTTGATTGATCACACACACACTTACAGACACACACACTTACAGACACACACACACACACTCCCACACACTGTCCCATACAGCTATCCATCACCATGGAAACATGGACATCCATAAACAGATTTGTTTCTGACATCCCATCAGAGAGACAGGGGGATGGAGAGAGAGAGAACGAGAGGGATGGGACGGAGAGATGGATGGGATGGAGAGATAGAGAGAGGGATGGGATGGAGAGATAGAGAGAGGGATGGGATGGAGAGATAGAGGGATGGGATGGAGAGATAGAGAGAGGGATGAAGTTCACAGTAGGTGCTGTCTAACCACAAATCCTATTTCAATCACCAACACTGACCTTACACATGACCCTTAACCCTAATCAGAACACACCTGTACTTTGTCAACAGCTCTAACAATATCGCCACCAGGGGAGTAGATCATTGGCCAGTGTGATGTCTACAGGTATTGTAGGGGAGTAGATCATTGGCCAGTGTGATGTCTATATGTGTTGTAAGGAAATAGATCATTGGCCAGTGTGATGTCTACATATATTGTCTCTGTTCTGAACCTGGAAGTAATCTCATACTTCCTGGGTATAACTGCTCCTCTCATATCGCCATGGAGATACACTATTAATTGATTGCTGGGAGGAAGCAAGTCTAAGACCTGATCCACTAAGTTAATTTAAGTTTGACATAGCAGATATTTATGATAATGACTGTAGTTATTAAAACCAATTTATTGTTAATTATTTTTGTTCTTATTTTATTCAACGTTATTCACCTGTTAACGATAGAACATGTTCATCAATTAATTGACATTTTAGTATGCAGGTTTCATGGTCTGTAAAATGAAGCATAACCGAAAGCATTTACGGAGACTGTCGAAGGCCGTCCTGCCTTTGTCTCTTCTCTGTGACTGTTGTCCTCTATTGCTCTGTATGAGCCAGACCTCAGTCCACTAAAGCACCCATAAATCAACCATCCAGTCAATCAGTGGTATTACTGTCCCACCCACAGCATCACTCATACTGTGGGGACAAGGAAAGAGGCGAGATGGAGAAAGAGAGAGAAAGAGAGATACAGAGAGAGAGAGGTACAGAGAGAGAGAGAGCAGTGGTGGAATAATGTCATTTTTGCAGTAGGACTCTGAGGCGATCGATACACCAGATCTGTCCCACTGTGACACCATCACCCCGAGACATCGCCTGTCATTGTCATGGTAACCCGTATTGCTGTGACCTCTGACCCTGTATATAATTATGGGATGGAGAGCAAAGGAAGAGAGGGGTGGTCTTCCCCCTCTATCTCTCTTTCCCTATCCCTCCTGTCCCCCTGCTAGAGTACATTACCCATCACCATAGACAGAACCTCTCTCCTCCCCCTCTACACTCTTAGGTAAAAGGGTTCCAAAAGGGTTCTTCGGCTGTCCCCATAGGATAACCCTATTTGACTCCACGTAGAGTAGAACCCTCTGTGGAAAGGGATGGAACTCAAAAGCGTTCTACCTGGAACCAAAAAGGGTTCTTCAACGGGTTCTCCTATGGGGACAGCCCAAGAACCCTTTAAGGTCTTAGAGTGTTCTCAGCCTTTCCCTGCTTCTCTTACCCACCCACCCGTCCTCTCCTCCTCCCCCCACTCCGGTGGGGGTGTGTATGGATAATTCATCCGTGTTAATGGGGGAGCAAGGTTCTGCTAGGGAGCAGGAGGGGTGTCGGGTTTCACCCCCCTGACATTCGACACCCTGCTGTGAGATGTAACATACCCTTTAATTACAGCTGCAACTGAAACCCAGAGCTCAGGTAGCTGCTGACCTCGAGAGGAGGCAGAGGAGGGGAGGAGAAGTGGGTGGGAGCTTGTCAAAAAGAGATTTGAAGCCTGTGTGTGATATCCTTTCATGTTTCATAATTGAACTAGATCTAGTGGAACATTTTGCTGTGCACTCTAACTTACAGATGTACACATACAAATACATAAATGTTTGCTTTCCCCAGTTTAAAAAAAAGTAATACAGTTTTTCACCCTTTCAGTATCTATGAGATGGTGAGAGAACAGGAAGAGAAACCTAGAGATACAGATAGAAAGAGATAGAAGGGGTTCAGTGTGAGAGGATGAACTGAGACAATCTCTTTTCTCTCCCTCCATCTCGTTTTTGATTCTGTTTTCCTTTCTTTTCTCTTGTTATCAGGCTCTTGTTATCAGGTGATTAAATATTTAGAGTTGGGCGATGGTGAGAGTACGAGAATGATTGATGTGCTAGCAGGAGTGCAGCAGTTAGCACTAAAAAGCAGGTGATTGTGTTACCCAACCCATCGATGGACCCACCATTAGTGTCTGCTAATAGACAGCGATCACAGGATTGTCCCTTTCCATATCCTTCAGGTCACGACACATCTCCAAGCTAGCTACATGTCAGGGGAGTCCTCGATCTATCTGTCCTCTCATCTCTCCACCTCTCCTCTCCTCTCCGCTCCCTCTATCTATCCTCTCTCTCTCTCCTCCCTTGATCTCTCCTCTCTCCTCCTCTCAATCTGTCCTCTCATCTCTCCTCCACCTCTCCTCTCTGCCGGAGGCAAGGGGAGCAGGCAGGCAGGCAGGCAGGCAGGCAGGCAGGCAGGCAGGTGTTCCTGGTCTGTTGACTCCATCCTACGTCGTGTCAGAACAGGCCGGTGGCCTGTGGCTTTGATTCGAACCACACTGGACACAAACACACACACACACACACACACACACACTGTGGTTAGAGGTTTCCAAACCCCTCTGAACCACACTGGCCTCTGGTGAGCCACAGCATCCACGGGGTGTACAGTGACAACTGGGCTGCCCTCAGAGCACGGACACACACACACACACACACGCTCAGATAATGATACACACATCACTCTCAGACTAAATCGTCCCAAACTGCTTCACTTTCCATTCCATCACTTCCATCAGTCTAAAAGCTTTTATCCCTGCAGTATGAACTGCTAATTCCATCACTCACAATTTTAACATACAGTATACACACACACACAATCAAGGTGTCACACACACACACACACACACACACACACACACACACACACACACACACACACACACACATTCAGGTCTTGCCCTTGTTGTGTTTTCCAGTCTCTGGTTTCATCCTGACACATGATAATAGATTCCGCTGTAGGGCTGCGGCGCTGCTAAGTGGGGGAGAATGCTCACGTTTCACTGAAAACAAACCTCTCTTCTCCTTTTCTCTCCTCTCTCCTCAGCCCTGACCTTCCCTACCTCCCCCTTCCTCATCTGTTCATCCTGTCTCTTCCCTTACACTCCTTCATCGTTCCCTAGTTCCACTCTCACCTCGTTCCCTCGGGTCCTCTCTTGTTCCTCTCTGTCACTCACTCCATCCTCTCGTTTTTCTCTCAGTTTCCACTATTTCTCTATTATCCCCTCGTAACACTTTATAACATGTTAGATTCAACACTAGAAAGAGAGGCTGTACACAGATCTCTATACCATCTAAAAGTGAAGCTTGACAAAGAAAGTGAGCAAAAGCAATGGTGGAAATGTTGTCAGCTATGCTCACTGAAACAAAATGTCCCTATTTGGGGGCTTAAAACAGAGCATGAATCTGTATCTTTCTTTTTTATAAGCCTGCTGTGCTAAAGCCCTAGGCATTATCTTGGGAAGCTAACACAACCTTACACACAGTTGCTCTCCAGGACCGGAGATGGAGCCCCCCTTGCAGTGGAGGCACCTGCTGTCGTCCTGTGGAGGAGCAACACTGCCCCTCAGTGGCCCCAGGGTGTAACAGCAGAGAGAGAGTGAGAGAGAGAGCCCACTATAAAGCCCTCGTTATTTATTTTTTGTCAGTTAAGAACACATTTTTATTTACAATGACAGACTACCCTGGCCAAACCCAGACGATGCTGGGCCAACTGTGCGCCACCCTATGGGACTCCCGATCACGGCCGGTTGTGATACAGCCCGGGATCGAACCGGGCTGTGCCTTAGACCACTGCGCCACTCGGGAGCCCCATAGGGCTTATATTCGTATAGTAATTAGAATATAATGAAATGGTAAGTGCATTTAAATAATCTTTGGTCTTCTGGTGAAATAGGCATCAAAGAGAGAGAGAGGTGGGGAAATGTTGAGTTAACGTATTATTCACGGTAGATTAGTCATTAGTAATTAGTACTGCCTCCGACGACCAGCCAGAGACAGATCAAACCTGACATTTGAGTCCTTTAGCAGTGGCTCTGACCCAGACTGACAAATACAGAGGCTGAGCCATTGAGGGACAGAGAGAGATGAAGACAGACAGACGGACAGAGATATAAAGAGAGAAAGAGAGACAGACAGACAAAGAGAGACAGACAGTCTGGATTTTTAGGACCATCAAGATGGATGAATGGAATGGATAGGAAAGGAACGCACTCTGAAACACACACACACACACACACACACACACACACACACACACACACACACACCCCCTGTCTCGGTCCAGAGACTCCGTTCAGACAGAGAAAGAGAGAGTAGTGAATAGCTGGATGCTCTCAGTTTGAATGTTCTCCTCCCAGCAACAAGTCTAACCCACAAATCACACACACATACAAATAAATGCACGCACACGCACACACACACACACAACATCACACACACACACACATCACACACACACACATGCACAACATCACACACACACACACACACACACAAATAAATGCACGCACACACACACGCACACACACACACACACACACACACACACACACACAACATCACACACAAATAAATGCACGCACACGCACACACACACACACACACACAACATCACACACAAATAAATGCACGCACGCACACGCACACACACAAACATCACACATACATACACACACACAAACATCACACACAAACACACACACACACCTCAGCCCTGTCACCAGTGTTATCTCGACAACATCCAGTATTCTCATGCCTATCTCTTTCAACCCCCCCTCTCCTCCTCTCCTCTTTCAACCCCCCCTCTCCCTCCTCCTCTCCTCTTTCAACTCCTCCTCTCCTCTCCTCTCTCAACTTCCCCTTTCCTATTTCAACTCCCCCTCTCCTTTTCTCCTCTCCTCTTTCAACTCCCCCTGTCCTCTTCTTCTCTCCTCAGCCGTAATTTCAAAACGTCTTTCTGACATCACAGCGTAGGAAAATCAGTGTGTCCATTACACCGTCATCTTCCTGTGTGATTAAGCTTAGTGACAGGCAGCAAAAAAAAAAAAATATATATATATATATATATTTTATAGATTGGACATGACTCTCTTTGACTGCATCTCCCTTTGAGGTGCATCACACAACACTGTCTGTCTGCATCTTATGATGGGTGTGTCTGTGTGTGAGTGACTGTTGGTATATGTGTTTATTTGTGTGTGGGGGTCAGTCTATTGTCCAGATTCAAGCTAACCTGCAAACAAATAGTGTGTAGTATTTTAGAGTGTGTGTGCCATTATCAATTCATGTTTATTATTATCAGAGTGTTTGTGTGTTTCTGTGTCTGCAACGTTTTCATTGTGTGTGTGTGTGTGTGTGTGTGTGTGTGTGGTCTAGGCCAAACAGTTTTGTTGGAGACAGGCTTTTGGCCCTCCTGCGTCAGAGGGCCTTTCTCTGTGGGCCCCTGAGCAAACACATTAAGAAGAATCGTATCACTGCTTATACAGCAGGGCGACGCACACGCACACACACACACACTCGCAAACACACACACAATGGCGAGACTGACGCCAAACACGCCAAATGTCATCACGCCGCTAAGAAGGAGCGGGCGGTATCACAAGAAATTAGCAGCCCCCTCATTGGGTAATGGCGAGGTGTTGGTTTGGCCCGTCATGAAGGAACCAGTGGGTTTATAAAGAGAGGATGGAACAGGTCTACAGTTAGAAACGACAAGAGCGAAATTCGCACACGCACCTCTGCACACACACACTCTCGACAAGCCTTCTTCACAGAGGCGCATCGGTGCTGAACGACAAGTGTGTGTACGACAAACGAGTTAGAGTGACTTCATAGACAGAAATAAAGAAACCGACTTGGACAAGAAGACTAACGGACACCCAAACGATTGGCTGAACACTGACCACCAAAAGACATACAGGTTATCTCAACGTGCAGCTAAAGAAGACGAGGAGACGACAGAGCTAACTTAGCTCTTTGAAACTAAAACGAGACCTTGTTGGTACCCGAAGACCTAAGCTTTAGAACCAGACCGGTACTTGTGGTTGAAGCCCAGAAGCTGTGGTCAGAATTGATTCAGAAACCGTCAGAAGTTCCGGTAAGAAGGTGCAGCCATGCAGAAAGTATCTGTGGTCCTGTTGGTGGGAGTCCTGACGGTGCTGGTGAGTCTGTGGGCTGGAGCGGACACAGCCCCCACCCTGCTCACTGACAGAGGTAAGGAGAGAGGGATGGAGGGAGGGATGGAGGTAGGGATGGGATGGAGACTTGAGGGAGGATAGAAGATGGGTGAGAGTCGAGGTATGGAGGAAGGAATGGAGAGAGTAGGAAGGAATGGAGAGACTAGGAAGGAATGGAGAGAGTAGGAAGGAATGGAGAGACTAGGAAGGAATGGAGAGAGTAGGAAGGAATGGAGAGTGTAGGAAGGAATGGAGAGTGTATGAAGGAATGGAGAGATTAGGAAGGAATGGAGAGAGTAGGAAGGAATGGAGAGTGTAGGAAGGAATGGAGAGACTAGGAAGGAATGGAGAGAGTAGGAAGGAATGGAGAGTATGAAGGAATGGAGAGATTAGGAAGGAATGGAGAGAGTAGGAAGGAATGGAGAGTGTAGGAAGGAATGGAGAGACTAGGAAGGAATGGAGAGAGTAGGAAGGAATGGAGAGTGTAGGAAGGAATGGAGAGAGTAGGAAGGAATGGAGAGTGTATGAAGGAATGGAGAGAGTAAGAAGGAATGGAGAGATTGAGTGGCTGAAGGGAGAGAGTGAACGGATGGGATAGAGGAGGTGAAGGACGAGAAGGATGGAGAGATCATGGTTAAGGATGAAGATGGCTGAATGAAAGTATTCAGGGATTATAGATGAAGAATTTGTTGCTCACACTCTCTGCCTAGAATACTTTCCTCGCCCACACAATGCTGAATTATTATTTGGGTTTGTCCTATGTACACACACACACACACAAATGCAAGCAAGCAAGCAAGCAAGCAAGCACACACACACACACACACACACACACAAACACTCAAAGCCGCTCGTGCCCACTCTCCACTCCGACACTAACTGACATGGTACTGGGGGATTCCATGGCGTTGCTATGGGACCGTTGTGACGTCAGCGGCGTGTATGACGTTCAGAGGGTCTTTTGGCCACATAACAATACGGCTCAGTTGACAGAGTGACGCTCTGAAGACCAGGACAGACAGAAAGCTGAGAAAGGCTGAGACCTTTGTCTACATTACACAGCAGACTGTCTCTGAGCTGAGACTTAGTCTGTCTCTGAGCTGCTGGGGTTTAGTGGAATCAATCAATCACATTTTATTTGTAGGGCACTTTCTACGAATAGCAACCCTGGCCTGAACCACCAAAGAGCACACAGAGGAGAGAGTGGCAAGCCATACCTCTTTATGATGTTTGGAGCTGACCTAGAATTGTATTTTATCCCTAAGAGAAATGTGTCATCATCCTGGATCATTATGAGAGGCATTATATAATGAGGATGGTATTTTTGCCAGGTGTTGGATATGACTCTGCAGACCAGTGGAGGCTGCTGAGGGGAGGACGGCTCATAATAATGACTGGAATAGAGCAAATGTTATGGCATCAAAAACATGGAAACCATGCATTTGATACCATTCCACCAATTCCGCTCCACCCATTACCATGAGCCCGTCCTCCCCAATTAAGGTGCCACCAACCTCCTGTGCTGCAGACCACAGAATGTTCATGTGTGTCTGTAATGCTGTATTTCAGGAGACATAAAGCTACCAGGTTCAGCTACAGGCGACTCAATTGTGCAAGAGAGAACGGAACCATCAACGGTCAACGCTTCTAAACTACTGAAGACCATACTGATGACCACCATCCCTGTTGGTCGAGAAAAGACATCCACACCCACCAGCCGTCTGGATAGACGATTGAAGATGGATCCGGTGACGAGCAGCCCAGGTAGACGAGTCCAGATCCTGAAGATGCTGTCGGCGCTGGAGGAACTCAGCAGGACGATCAACGGCACCCTGAGCACACGGATGACCATGATGCCCAGAGGGTCAGCAAACGGCAGAAATTCAGGAAAGAAGAAGAAAACGGTAAATCAAAGCTGTTTGTGTTCATGATATTCCTTCCTGCCTTGGGATAGAATAGTTACTTTCACACCAGAATGTGTTTTAGAAAGTATTTAAATGGTGACTGTGCAATTTTCAAAATTGTATGACAAATCAACTCAATATTTAAAAGTTACTTTAAAGGCTCTTTTACATTGCACTGTTGCCCCTATCACTTCCATTGATTGCTAGCTAGCGATTGGCTAAAGTTAGCTGATGTTTCTAGTGGCTGTTTAATGAAAACTGAACCATGTAATACAGTTTCTCTTCGACCGTAGACTACTTTCAGGGTGAGGAACCATCTTACATTAAGTTGTAAACCTGAACGTCTCCTTTAGAAAGTGTTAAATACTGTACCTGTGATCCATCATTTGAAGGAATCCTCCTGCCTGCTTGGAACTGAAGTGTGAGTTCTTCTATTCCTGTACTGAAGGTAGCTGCGGCGGAGACAGTGAAAACCACCACAGTGCCTCCTGTGGATGTTGGAGGTAATGTCACTGCATCCTGGCCCAGCCTTGACGGCATAGACAGCCTGAGTGGCCGAAACTTCAAGAAGTCCCACCCACCGCAACCCAAGAAGCCCGGCAACAAAAGAGGTGACAACAAGGGGTCAAAAGTCAGTTAGGAAGTGTTTGTCACTGGTTTCCTGTTTTGTCATGTTTGCTAATATTGTAAGATAATGCTCAACTTTCTAATCTCGTTCTCTTTCTCTCCAACAGTGTGTTTCTGGAAGTACTGCTCCCAAAACTGATCCTCCACAGACCCTGACAAACACCCCTATAAACATCCATGGTACCCTCCAAACCGACTTTCACCCCATCCTACCCCCTACCCTAGGCAACCAACGCGGCGAGGCATCGGAGGCCCGGCGCCACCATTGACCTTTTCATTGGCTCATCAATAACAGTACTGACCAATCAGGTTGCCCCACCATCGACGTGTGTACTTGTGCATATGTGCACGAAAGTCTGTTAACCCTTTATAGAGAAGAGAAAACGCTGTGTGTGATCTCTAATAAAGACAACCCAAGCGTGATAAAACTATACGACAATAAAAACACGTTTATTTTTCTACAGATCCTTCTCTCTCTCTCTCTCTCTCTCTCGCTAATTCATTATGAAATGATCA
This sequence comes from Thymallus thymallus, assembly GCA_023634145.1. Lineage (NCBI taxonomy): Eukaryota > Metazoa > Chordata > Actinopteri > Salmoniformes > Salmonidae > Thymallus > Thymallus thymallus. The sequence goes on from CM042419.1 coordinate 19,983,393, forward strand.
ATATGTCTGAAATTACCAAAATTACTGAAACTGTGAGCAGTTAAGGCAAGACGAAGCTGAGGGCAGATTTATTGCTGTTTTTTGAGTGGCTCACAAGATTATTTGAAAGGGTTCGTGGCATCATCGCAAAGCTCAGAGACTATTGCCTTAAAGGCTATGTACACATTGGTTGTATAATGTGATGTTACTGGACTGCTTACATTGCTGGTAGAGATTTACATAAGAGATTTACACACTTCTTGCAAAACTCTAGAATTCCTGGAGAGGATGTCCCCATGGTAACCCATGGTGGCACTGTAAACTACGCTTGTTGATATTAGGGCTTTTAAGTTTCGGATTCCACAGAAGGGTCAGTTGTACCGTTGCCTTGGTGACTGTTGGTGACTGGGTTATTGAGGTTTAAAGGGAAAGTTCACCCCAAAATAAAAAGTCAGAAGTTGTCATACATCAAAAGATACATAAAACAAGGTAACAAATATATCAAAGACAAATCACTGTTCTAAAATCAGTTTAATAAAGTCTCCTCTGGTGAGGACTATAAGGCGAGTGCACAGGGTTGTGTCAGATTTTGTTTTTGCTGCATACAGTAGACACTTTCGCCACAATCAAAATGGCTTCCGATTCAACCTGCATGTCCAGGAAGGCCCAATCAGGTGAGCTTCTCAACAGAAAGCCCCACCCACAATCATCCTTTGGTCAATAGAATTCAATATAAAACAGTATTAAAGCAGATTTCTGAGATTAAAATAATATGTTATTTTCATTGGTAACAGCATGCCGTGAGTACACACAGATTTTGCTTTTACAAAACATACAAGTAGAAAACAGTCAGACCTTTTTACTCTATTATTCACCCATAGAAAGCCAACATTTGACAGAGGAGAAACTAAAGAAAAGTGCATTTATAAAGTATATGTATGTTAATTTCTATATATAGGTTAATACTGTGGTCAAGGCCAAAGTGTTGCATAGTCATATAATAGGTATGGCGTGTCTACCTGTGCTCTGCTATACCTCTGAGACACAGAGGTTATATCACTCTAATGAATGCTTATGGCTGCTTTAGGACAGTTTTACAATGTTGCAGTGTTAGTAGACAGTACTGTACGTTGTTAGAGTTAGTACTCTAGGTTTCTAACGGTGTCTGTGTCTTAAATTACACCATATACAGTGGGGAGAACAAGTATTTGATACACTGCCGATTTTGCAGGTTTTCCTACTTACAAAGCATGTAGAGGTCTGTAATTTTTATCATAGGTACACTTCAACTGTGAGAGACGGAATCTAAAACAAAAATCCAGAAAATCACATTGTATGATTTTTAAATAATTAATTTGCATTTTATTGCATGACATAAGTATTTGATCACCTACCAACCAGTAAGAATTCCGGCTCTCACAGACCTGTTAGTTTTTCTTTAAGAAGCCCTCCTGTTCTCCACTCATTACCTGTATTAACTGCACCTGTTTGAACTCGTTACCTGTATAAAAGACACCTGTCCACACACTCAATCAAACGGACTCCACACACTCAATCAAACAGCTGTGTAAGGACATCAGGGATAAATTTGTAGACCGGCACAAGGCTGGGATGGGCTACAGGACAATAGGCAAGCAGCTTGGTGAGAAGGCAACAACTGTTGGCGCAATTATTAGAAAATGGAAGAAGTTCAAGATGACAGTCAATCTCCCTTGGTCTGGGGCACCATGCATGATCTCACCTCGTGGGGCATCAATGATCATGAAGAAGGTGAGGGATCAGCCCAGAACTACACGGCAGGACCTGGTCAATGACCTGAAGAGAGCTGGGACCACAGTCTCAAAGAAAACCATTAGTAACACACTGCGCCGTCATGGATTAAAATCCTGCAGCGCACGCAAGGTCCCCCTGCTCAAGCCAGCGCATGTCCAGGCCCATCTGAAGTTTGCCGATGACCATCTGGATGATCCAGAGGAGGAATGGGAGAAGGTCATGTGGTCTGATGAGACAAAAATAGAGCTTTTTGGTCTAAACTCCACTCGCCGTGTTTGGAGGAAGAAGAAGGATGAGTACAACCCCAAGAACACCATCCCAACCGTGAAGCATGGAGGTGGAAACATCATTCTTTGGGGATGCTTTTCTGCAAAGGGGACAGGACGACTGCACTGTATTGAGGGGAGGATGGATGGGGCCATGTATCGCGAGATCTTGGCCAACAACCTCCTTCCCTCAGTAAGAGCATTGAAGATGGGTCGTGGCTGGGTCTTCCAGCATGACAACGACCCAAAACACACAGCCAGGGCAACGAAGGAGTGGCTCCGTAAGAAGCATCTCAAGGTCCTGGAGTGGCCTAGCCAGTCTCCAGACCTGAACCCAATAGAAAATCTTTGGAGGGAGCTGAAAGTCCGTATTTCCCAGCGACAGACCCGAAACCTGAAGGATCTGGATGGAGGAGTGGGCCAAAATCCCTGCTGCAGTGTGTGCAAACCTGGTCAAGAACTACAGGAAACGTATGATCTCTGTAATTGCAAACAAAGGTTTCTGTACCAAATATTAAGTTCTGCTTTTCTGATGTATCAAATACTTATGTCATGCAATAAAATGCAAATTAATTACTTAAAAATCATACAATGTGATTTTCTGGATTTTTGTTTTAGATTCCGTCACTCACAATTGAAGAGTACCTATGATAAAAATGACAGACTTCTACATGCTTTGTAAGTGGGAAAACCTGCAAAATCGGCAGTGTATCAAATACTTGTTCTCCCCACTGTACCTATGTTATAGTACAGAGGGCTTTGGCCAAAAGGACTGGATGTGAAATGGATGCAGACCTCTCTGTCTAGTGGTCTTAGATTCACAGCAGGCATAACACTAAATATGAGCTCCGTGCAACCCAACCGGTGAGTGCACAAAGACACACACACATACACACACTCAATTTGGGATTGGGCCTTCTCTCCCTCCTCCCCCTCTCACTATTTGATTCGTTTGGCCACATCTATGTAGGCAAATTCGATCTCGCGCTCGACAGGACAGGTGTTAGTAAACTCTTCCCTCTTGTAGGCGTGGTTCAGATAGCGCCACACCCCCGCCATCTCCACCGGGATCTCAAAGCCACGGTACTTCCTGGCCACCACCTGGGACAGGACAGAGACACAGGTGATGTCATGAAACAGACCAGGAAGTAGCCTAAAGATGGGAATCACTTTGAGAGAAACAAAGCACAACTCATATGGATCAGTGATAGAGGTCAATGTTGATGTGAGGATTTAGAGGATATAAGTCATTCAAGTAGTTCCTTTATAATGTGTATTCTGGGCCCCAGGGTGGGTAGTTTTGATAGTAGTACCTTTATAATGTGTAGTCTGGGCAGCAGGGTGGGTAGTATTGGTAGTAGTACATTTATAATGTGTAGTTTTGGCAGCAGGGTGGTAGTATTGGTAGTAGTACCTTTATAATGTGTCGTTTGGGCAGCAGGGTGGTAGTATTGGTAGTAGTACCTTTATAATGTGTAGTTTGGGCAGCAGGGTTGGTAGTATTGGTAGTAGTACCTTTATAATGTGTCGTTTGGGCAGCAGGGTGGTAGTATTGGTAGTAGTACCTTTATAATGTGTCGTTTGGGCAGCAGGTTGGGTAGTATTGGTAGTAGTACCTTTATAATGTGTAGTGTTGGCAGCAGGGTGGGTAGTATTGGTAGTAGTACCTTTATAATGTGTCGTTTGGGCAGCAGGGTGGTAGTATTGGTAGTAGTACCTTTATAATGTGTAGTGTTGGCAGCAGGGTGGGTAGTATTGGTAGTAGTACCTTTATAATGTGTAGTTTTGGCAGCAGGGTGGTAGTATTGGTAGTAGTACCTTTATAATGTGTCGTTTGGGCAGCAGGGTGGTAGTATTGGTAGTAGTACATTTATAATGTGTCGTTTGGGCAGCAGGGTGGTAGTATTGGTAGTAGTACCTTTATAATGTGTAGTTTTGGCAGCAGGGTGGTAGTATTGGTAGTAGTACCTTTATAATGTGTAGTTTGGGCAGCAGGGTGGTAGTATTGGTAGTAGTACCTTTATAATGTGTCGTTTGGGCAGCAGGGTGGGTAGTATTGGTAGTAGTACATTTATAATGTGTCGTTTGGGCAGCAGGGTGGTAGTATTGGTAGTAGTACCTTTATAATGTGTCGTTTGGGCAGCAGGGTGGGTAGTATTGGTAGTAGTACCTTTATAATGTGTCGTTTGGGCAGCAGGGTGGGTAGTATTGGTAGTAGTACCTTTATAATGTGTCGTTTGGGCAGCAGGGTGGGTAGTATTGGTAGTAGTACCTTTATAATGTGTCGTTTGGGCAGCAGTATTTTTTGTAATGTGTAGTTTGGGCAGCAGTACCTTTATAATGTGTAGTTTGGGCAGCAGGTTGCAGTCTGCCAGTGTGAGGTCAGGTCCATCCAGGAAGCAGCGTGTGGACTCCTGAGGGTCGTCTGTGCTGTTGGCATCGATCTCCTCCGTCAGGGGGGTCCTCAGGAATTCATCCAGCCGCCTCAGAGACTTCAACAGGGCCTTCTCCAGGCCTACACACACACACACACACACACACACACACACACACACACACACACACACACACACACACACACACACACACACACACACACACACACACACACACACACACACAGCATACAGTGAGTGAACACAGACAGACAGAGATGCACACACACAGACATACATTGTATTCACAGTCAGAGACACACCGGCTACAGTGTAAACACACAAACACACAGTACACACACATACATGCAAACATGCACACAAACACACAGTACACACACGCAGTACACACACGCAGTACACACAGTACACACATGCAGTACACACAGTACACACACACAGTACACATAGTACACACAGTACACACACACGCACACACAAACACAAGCCTCACCATCGTTGATATCTTTGCGGGGGTTCTTGATGTAGGCAGAGAACTTGGAGAACACATCTATCCCTGCGGTGTTTGACTCTGGGTGTTTAGTCGCCAACTTGGGGTACCTGA
>CM042419.1:19993410-20023410 GCA_023634145.1 Thymallus thymallus
ATGGATAAGGAAAGACTGGAAGCAGCCCCGTTGGGAAGGCCCTACCAGGTCTTGTTGGAAACTGCCTATTTGCCATTTAGATATGTTCAGAAAGAGAGCAACCTGGGTCCACGTTGCCCACTGCAAGGAGGTAAGAAACACATACAAACACTGCTGAACACATACAGAGTTAAGGAGCAGAACCGAGTACCAATAGGGTCCGGGGGTTACCTCCTTAACGAAGATTCCCTACCCCGACCTATCATCACTGTAGTGTGTTCCTAGAGGTGTGAGTATGGGGTGGAACTCAGCAGACTGACTAAGGACAGGAGAGGGTTGGCGGTTCTTGGGAATATGGGGGACCCTGAGCTACATCAGTCTTAATTTTGATACATCCAGATCCACCACTCACCAAAAATAAAAATGAAACTCTACCATGGGAATAATTAAAAGACAGACTACTCAGGATAAGGATTCCACTAGAAGTGAGTATCATAACATAGTGTCCAGAGAGAGGCAGGATGTGATTTTCAAAATAAATATTGATAACCTCTCCATTAAGTGGGAGTATGTAATCGAGAGAAAGGTGTTCATACTTATGCATTATGCCTCTGTACAGGACCTACTGCTAGTTACCTTTGGCCTACAGTTTAAACATACTTGGGGAAAATATTAAGTGAAGGCAGTGGGCCAAGAAGGTATGGGGCTTGCGCGGATGACTATGGTTAGGATACCTGCATAGACGTAAATAGCACCAAATTAACTGAGCAAAACAGAGGTGAAAACTGTACAGGGATGGGGTTGGCGAGATTGAAAGAGGCTGCTAACCCACCCCAGTTCACTCTGACTCCAGGGGAGTGTTATAGACAAGAATAACAGCAGAGATTTGGGTGATTTTAATGGAGTAAGTCAGTAGTTAATGTTACTGATCGGAGTTCAGAGGCACAGGAGAAACCTTACAGCCTGGTAACAGATGTGTGATGAGCGTGTACCAGTAAAGGACGTATGAGGCAGACACTATACAGAGGGTGGGTAGGTACCTGCACCCCAGTCCTATTGGTTCAGTTAGTTAGAATTAGTTACCAGAAACCAAGGAAAGGTTTAATCAGACGTAGGAGGAGAATAGCCCTATCTGGATTGATGTGATTGGAATTCCTAGGGGAGTCCCTGATGAATATGAATCTATGAATCAAGTGGGTGAAGGTTTCAGGACAACGTTCTTTTGGTGGGTGACGTTCAATAAACATGTGGATTGGATCAATCAGTAAGGATGCAGTGAAGGGAATCTCAAACCAATTATCCGCCACCTCGCTCATGACCTGGGAAAATAGGTTGGCTCTAGATATGTTGCTGGCAGAAATGGGTGGAGTATGCAGAATGGTGGGGGCAGTTGTTGTAAATTTATTCCTAAAGACACCAGAGCTTTTGCAGGATTGACAACTCTAAGTGAAGGATGGACTGAGAACTCAGGAGTGAATACATATGTGACAGAATGGTTTGATGAAATATTTGGTAAATGGAAAACCATAGTAGCCACAATTTTGGGGGCAGCTATTGCCTGTATGTGTATGCTTGTATTATGTGGTTGCTGTTTGGTTCCCTGTGTCCGAGGGTTGGAAAGTGCAGGCGTCCAAGCAGATGGTGAGACATGGACCAGTTCCAGATTCTAATCAGTGGAAGGAGGAATACTATTCACCAGCAGTGGTGGCTGATGAGGACACTGATGATCGATTCAATCCAGACGACTACAGATTGAATGAAACATTTCTTAGATCTAATGTGAAAATCTTGAATAAAGAGTGTAACTGGGAAGGGAAATGGGAATTTTGTTCAGGCTAACAGATGTTGTATACATTTAGTGGAATGATGAAGATACTCCTCCAAGCCTAGTAGATGATTGAGATCCTTTACATTCCAAGGAGCCCATGTTGAATGAGACACTCTTTTATGATTAGAAAAGACTGATTCTTTATATGAAGGTCATGACGAAGATCCTAACCGGAAGAGTTATGGCTGAATAGGCCTAGAACAGTAGTTGATGAGTTTGGAATATAAATATATGTATTGGTTTTGTTTGGATTAAGTTTGATTAGGAATCCTATGAGAATAGATGTGTAATGATCAGCCGTTGGCCTATTTTTCACGTCTCTTGTGAGACGTGAAGAGGGGGATTTGTAAGAAATATATTCTTGATGTCGCTTATTACCAACGCTGTATTACACACATTAGCTCGAGCGCATTTGTTAGAACAGCTAACCCTAAACACACACAGACTTATGAGGGCTGGACTCTGAGGACGAAGAACACTGCCAAGAGCCAATGGGAAGTCGACACCGCCCCTCCATAACAACGACCAGTCAGGAGTGTGAATCTACCAGACTCTACCTACGTCATTTTATTACTATTGCTCTGTATAAATATGTGTCACGTGTTTAGAAGGTCTCTTTGTTCCGGACGACTCCATAAGAGCTGAAGGAACGAGCCCGTGCACGAGTTACCAAATATCTTTGCACCAAATAAATCGCTTGACTGAATATCAATTCCACCTGGTCATGAGTTATGACTTGTCTCCTTCTCGAGTAATTGTTAATATCAACACAGGCCGCAAAGCCAGTGTCATGGTATGTTGCCATGTCGCTACACTCGGTAGTAAAGAAGAACAGGCCACAGAAAGTAGGCTAATGAAAACAACGGCCTCTCACTCTCAACGAATTTCGACAGGCGGACATTTTAAGTTGTCAAATCGTTTTACTTTAAACCAGCCAGAGGAGAATGGACCAACACAACAGAACAATGTCTGTGGCTTTGACCGGACAGTGTATGAGCTAGCCTTTATGACCAACTGAACATGACCAGAGACCAGACACTAATATAATTAGACACTAAGTCGCTAAGATAAGCTAAAAGGCAGGATAGGGCTAGTGGCTAAGGACTGGCATGGATTTTCCTATGATGCTAGCTAGCACTCTACATGTAGCCCCATTTGTAATCTATCTATAGCTCTATTCATTACATGTCTCTCTGCAACGTTAGTTAACCCTTGGTGCTACTGTACCTTGACATAGAGGGAGATATCGTACTCCTGGGGGTCCGGACTGTCGCTGTCTTCCCTGTGAGGAGTTGGGCTCTGCAGCCTCACAGACTTCTTCGGCTTCTTCACCTCCCCCTCTTCCTCCTTCTCTTTCTTCACCTCTATCTTCTCCTCTTTTTTCACCTCTATCTTCACCTCTTTCTTCTGGTGCATGAACGTGGGAACCTCCTCCATGAGCACCACCTTCTTCTTCTTCACCGGCTCCTCTCTCCTCTTCGGGGAAAGCACCTCCTCTTTGATCACCAACTTCAGTTCCTTTATCCAGTCCTCCCTCCTCCCGGGGGTCTGCGCCTCCTCTGGGGACAACTTCTTAATCCAGTCCTCCTTCCACCCAGGGGTCTGTGCCTCCTTTGGAGACAACTTCTTAATCCAGTCCTCCCTCCACCCGGGGGTCTGAGCCTCTTCTGTGGCCTCCTTAATCCAGTCCTCCCTCCTCCCGTGAGTCTGTGCCTCCTCTGGGGTCTCCTTCTTAATCCAGTCGTCGCTCCTTCTGTGACTCTGCGCCTCCTCTGGGTCTTCCTTCTTGATCCAGTCGCTGCTCCTTCTGCGGGTCTGCACTTCCTCTGGGGCCTCCTTCTTGGTCCAGTCGTCGCTCCTTCTGTGAGTCTGCACCTCCTCTGGGGCCTCCTTCTTGATCCAGTCGCTGCTCCTTCTGCGGGTCTGCACCTCCTCTGGGGCCTCCTTCCTGATCCAGTCGTCACTCCCTCTGAGGGTCTGCACCTCCTCTGGGGCCTCCTTCTTGGTCCAGTTGTCGCTCCCTCTGCGGGTCTGCACCTCCTCTGGGGCCTCCTTCTTGATCCAGTCGTCGCTCCTTCTGCGGGGCGTCAGCCTATCTCTTTTTACTGTCGCCTCCTTTTTCATTTCTCCTCGTTTCAGCCTTGTGGGAGATAGCAGCATCTCATTCAGCAGTTGTCGTTTCACCTCCTCTGTTCCAGGGAACCCATTCTCTATCCTGGCTTTGCGACCTTTGACCCCTAGCTCCACCACATCTTCCTTATCTTTCCTTGTTTCCTTCGCTGTGTCTTCCTTCCCTACCTTTACTGACTCATCCTTAGTGGCAGGCCCTGGCTGTTCTACACTCTCGCTGCCTCCCTCTAATGCAGGTTTAGACTCATCCTCAATGAGATCCTCTGGCTCTTCCGCTATCTCAATCGCTCCCTCTGATTGGGAGTCTAGATTATCGTCAAAGTTTGTCACTGGCTGTTCCTCCAACTCACCCCCTCCCTCTGCTCCTCCCGTCCCTATCTCTGAGACCGGCACTGGATGCTCCATCTCTTCAGCCCCTCCCACCTCTGCAGCTCTGACCTCTCCTGGCTGTTCTTTCTCCATGTCTCCTCCCTCCTCAAGCTCGAAAGCCTCCTCGACATGCTCTAAATCTTCGTCGTCCTCCTCCTGTGTATCTCCTGTTGAACCCTTGAGTATCTGTACCTGTGGCTGATCTACAACTTCTTTCTCATCCTCCTCTTCCCTGGCAGCATTATCAGGCTCCTCCTCTTCCCTGGCAGCATTATCAGGCTCCAAAGCCTTCTCCGTCTGTTCCCCCATACCTCCACCTCTTCTCTCTTCCTCTGCTACATTATCCTCCTTCTTTTGCTCCTCCTCTACTTCGCTGCCCCCTGTGTCCACCGCATTATCACCAACCCTCTCCACACCACTTCCCTCCACTGCCCTTTCACTGTCACCCTCTTCGACCTGTAGCTGCTGTTCTGTCTGTTGTAAACCTCCCTCGTCTTTAGCGCCATTCCCACCCTCCTGACTCTCATTGGGCTGTATCAGTGGCTGTCCCTTGCTCTTGCTCCCTCCCTTTACCTCAACAGGTGGAGTGACAACATCCTGTGGCTGTTGAGCCGTGGTTGCCTGACTCTTGACGACTCCAGTCTCTATGACCTCATCAGTAACGAACAACGGGGGCTGGTGCTCTGTCGCTTGATGCCCCTCCTCTTTTTTCTCTAAAACTTCTCCTTTAGTTGTCTCACCCTGTTCCTCTGTAACAGGGCCTGTAACCTTTTTCTCTGTACTGTTCTCACTTCCCTGCTGGTTCTCATCCCTCTCTTCTAGTGAAACCTGTTGATTCTCTGCCACTTCCTTATTACTTTCCTCGCTCTCTCCTTCATTGTCATTGGCTGGCTGATGTTTAGGCTCCTCTTCCTGTCCTTCCTCCTGCCGTGTCTCTGTGACCTCATCACTAGTGGACACAGTCTGACAGTCCTCAGTCACTTGACTTCCGCTTTCATCACTCACTCTCACCATGCCTTCATCATTAGTCTCCTGGATGATGGGCATCTCTGCGTCCTGACCGCCACTCTGCTCTTCCTTCACTAACTCATCTGTAGTGGATGTGGTTTCTGGCTTTTGACTCTCTGTACACAGCTCTTCTTTACTCTCCACCTCATCATTAGTGGACGGGACTGGCGGTTCTATTGTCGTCAAACCGACATTGTCTTCTGTCTTCTCTGTCTCATCAACAGGCAAAACTATTTGTGCCTTTTCTGCCTCTGGAGATGTCTCCTCATCTTTACTCTCCACCTCATCATAAATGGACTCAGTTTCTCTCCTCGCTGTCTCCTTCACCCCTCCATCCTCCACACACAGAGTGACTGACTCCTTCTCTTCATGCCTCTCTCCTCCCTCCTCTTCCCTCTCTCCTCCCTCCTCTTCTCTCTCTGCTCCCTCCTTGTCCTGTGAGTGTTCTGTAGCTATCTCAGTGGTCTGAACAGGTTGGTCAGGTAAACTAGGGGGTGGTGGGGGGAGAGGAGGTTCACTCTCCTTTATTTCTCTCTCTATGTCCGCCCCGGCTGACTCCTCCTCTCTCTCAGCGGACTTCTCTTGTTTAACAGCCTCTACAGATTTCTCCTGCTCCTCTTCACTTCCAACAACTGGCACGGTCAGCTCCCCCTCTCCTTTAACTTCCTCTCTCACTTCCTCTAAACTAACCACCTTCTCTTCAATCCTCCTCTTTCCCTCCTCTCCCTCCATTCTGACACCCCCATTAGCTTGCATTGTCACTTTGAAATGATCGTCTGCACCTCCTTTCCCCTCACCTGCCATCCCAATGTCCTCCATGTCCTCGCCCACCTCCTCCCCCAGTTCCAACACCTCCTCTGCTAGTTCTACATCCTCCTCTTCCTCTTCCTCCTCTTCATCTCGTTGTCGCTGTGTGTTCGGGTCGGTAAAGGTTCCAATAGGGCTGTGGATGATGGCTCCGTTGGAGAGGTCCGGGCTGAGGCCATTAGCTTCAGACTGGGCCATGGTTACTGGAAGACCAACACACACTGGGAAGGAATGTGTCCAAGGTTCCAATGAGTATGTGTCCAGGAATTCAAGCCAAGTTTGAGGAGGTTGTGTAAGTGTGTGTTTGTAGGTTCCACGGATGCACGCACAGCTTCTAGTTGTCGTTGCCTGGGGCTCCAATCTGTAACTAGTGCCTGTGTACAGTTGGTCAAAGTACAATCTCTCTCTCTCTCTCTCTCTCTCTCTCTCTCTCTCTCCCCCTCTCCCTCCTTCTCCAGAGGATTAGGCTGAGTTTCAGAAGTTGATCCCCACATGACCAGCCTGCCTCCTTTAAATCTGTCCAGAGCCTATATCCTCTCAGGCCAGGCCAGCCCAGGCCAGCCCAGGCCAGCCCAGCCCAGCCCAGCCCAGGCCAGCCCAGGCCAGCTCCAGAGCCTATACCCCCACAACCATGCCTAGGCCAGCATAGCCCTAGTATCCCACATATCCTGCCCATACCCCAGGCCCCTCTACTCCACTCCAACCCCCATCCATTCAACCACTTCTCTAACAATCTCCTCCATCCAAAAGCAACCCCCCCCCCCCCCCCCCCCCCGGACCCCTTTTCAGTTGTCCTTTAACATAACCCAATGGCTGAGCCTCTGCTGAGGACAGTGAGGATGCCCCGAGTTAGCCTTTCGGTAAACCACAGTTGTCCTAGTACAATCCCTTATCCTCTTTCAGGCTTTAGGCAGAGTAGACCTATATAACCACTGCCTGACAGTAAGAGGTAGACCTACAGGCAGAGGCATTGTCAGGAAAAGGATTGCATTGATGAGCAAATTAAATTATTCACACAAGTGAATTTAGTTATAAAGGAATAAATAAATAAATAATAATAAATAACCTTTGTAATTATTTATCTTTTTAATTTCATTCTTCGATCTAAACATATTGATGATAATTTTCTTCAAATAAAGAAGAATCAAATAATCTGCTGACTGACTACTGTAGGCCTTGTATAATATCTGTTTTATTACGTTTTTCAACATTAGAGGGCAGTATTGCTTTGTCTATAATGGTTTTGAATATTATAAAATAGCAGGTCATTTACATATAAATAAATAAACTTCACTTCAGTAGACATAAGCATGACATTTGCAACGAACAGTTCAGGGCAAAATGACAGTATCGGACTCCGAATAACACAATCAATATCCTAAAACTCAACACAGTGACAGCTATAATTTGCAATGGGGGAAAAGCTGTGCGTAGACATCACTGATCTAAAACAGACTGTATGGGTCAAACTCGTTAACATGTAATGTCTTGGATAATCCAGAATTGCAGTGATCAGTGAAGCTGCGTTGCGACAGTTCTAAACCGGAAAATCACATCAGCTGTTTCTCGTCCCCTTGACGTCATCTCCTTTATCCGATGTGCCACCAGCTCTATAACAGTACTTACAGTTTTTAGTGTAATATGCTTTTTGAATGTAATTTACTGAGCAATATTTGGCCCTAAAACAACATAGCTACATTGGTTAATTTACTTTTGCTCATGAATTAATGTCAAATCTAATGAGCTTGCGATGAGATAGTAGCTAAGCGCTTATGCTAGCTAGCTAGCTGAAAGCTAACCGAGGACCACACTATATTTAGCTACAGTGACAGCTCTGCTAGGTCCGAACTGCAAGTTGAAACAACCAACCTGTCGCGACTAGAACAAGTACGGTCCGCAAGATGCAGAAATCAGAGAAGAGCGATGGGGGTGAGGCGACGGTCGATGTGCAGTTTACCGACCTACCCAACGCCCTTATCGCATGCAAAGTAACCGAAGATGTTTTCAATGACCAAACTCTTAAGGTAAGGATGTGTGTTATGGTGGATCAAAGCATTCAAACAAAGCAAGCTTGTATTGCATTACATTACGATGGTTCCCTACTAAACAACTTAAACCTCTGTGGTGTGTGTGTGTGTTTGTGTTTGTGCGCGTGTACTCATGTTCAATACAAAGATAGTATTAGATTCCACTCCCCCAAAGAATTACTGTCTTTCTAAAGATGAGTCTTAGGCTCCAAGTTGTGTAGTTCCTCTCCACCACCACCCACACCCTCATCACACACATGGAGACGGTTCCATTCTATCCACTGAGTCCATAGGGGTTGGAACAGTTCCATCAGCAAGAACATTACTAGATTTTTCCCCATAACAAGACACGAATAAAGGAAGCTTGGAAAAATGGAGATTCGGTCCTAACTGTGACAAAATCTCAGTCCTAATAGTGTTTTTTTACTGCTTCCTTTCCTTGTCTCCTTTCCTTCATGACAACATAGTTAGCCTATACGTTAAAGTGATATGGCGCAAACATGTCTAGTCATCTCTGCTCCTCTCACCTATCTCTTGTCAGGGGTTTTGGCTGAGGAGGCTGTGACCTCTTTGTCAGTCAGATGAAGGCCACTGGAAGTAGGCTATGTGATAACACACTGTAATCGGAACAATGGAAAAGTGTGTGTGTGTGTGTGTGCTCTAACTAGGACAGATGTCATTCAGGAGGTCCTCCTGAGCAACAGAAGGGAGAGTATTGGCAAGCAGGGGCCCTATTCAATCAAAATATTTTCTGGACTTTGAAGATATAGCCTAAATCATAAACAAAGATTGGTATCTTTAGTAAAATGCATACAGTTGAAGTCTGAAGTTTACAAACACAGGCCGGTGTTCAGGTCCATAATGAAGGGTCTGAAGGGCTCTGTTCCCTGTCTGCGTTCCTCCACCGGGACGCTCCGGACCTCAACCTCGACCAGCCTCACATCTACAGGGAGAAGGAGAGAGCCACTGAATAAGCAATTCAAGTGGACAGGCTTTTAGATATGTATATGAATATAAATGTAGGTATATTATATATATATATATATATACACATACATACAGTTGAAGTCAGAAGTTTACATACACTTAGGTTGAAGTCATTCAAACAAATTTTTCAACCACTCCACAGATTTCATGTTAACAAACTATAGTTTTGGCAAGTCTGTTAGGACATCTAATTTGTGCATGACGCAAGTAATTCTTCCAAAAATTGTTTACAGACAGATTATTTTACTTATAATTCACTATATCACAATTCCAGTGGGTCAGAAGTTTACATACACTAAGTTGACTGTGCCTTTAAACAGCATGGAAAATTCCAGAAAATTATTTCATGGCTAATTGACATAATTTGAGTCAGTTGGAGGTGTACCTGTGGATGTATTTTAAGGCCAACCTTCAAACTCAGTGCCTCTTTGCTCGACATCATGGGAAAATCAAAAGAAATCAGCCAAGACCTCAGAAAAGAAATTGTAGACCTCCACAAGTCTGGTTCATCCTTGGGAGCAATTTTTTTGAAGGTACCACGTTCATCTGTACAAACAATAGTACGCAAGTATAAATACCATGGGACCATCATACCGCTCAGGAAGGAGGCGTGCTCTGTCTCCTAGAGATGAATGTACTTTGGTGCGAAAAGTGCAAATCAATCCCAGAACAACAGCAAAAGACCTTGTGAAGATGCTGGAGGAAACCGGTACAAAAGTATCTATATCCACAGTAAAACGAGTCCTACATCGACATAACCTGAAAGGCTGCTCAGCAAGGAAGAAGCCACTGCTCCAAAAGTGCCATAAAAAAGCCAGACTACGGTTTGCAACTGCACATGGGGACAAAGATCGTACTTTTTGGAGAAATGTAATCTGGTCTGATGAAACAAAAATAGAACTGTTTGGCCATAATGACCATCGTTATGTTTGGAGGAAAAAGGGGGAGGCTTGCAAGTCGAAGAACACCATCACAACCGTGAAGCACAGGGGTGGCAGCGTCATGTTGTGAGGGTGCTTTGCTGCAGGAGGAACTGGTGCACTTCACAAAATAGATGGCTTCATGAGGAAGGAAAATTGTGGAAGCAACATCTAATTGAAGCAACATCTCAAGACATCAGTCAGGAAGTTAAAGCTTGGTAGCAAATGGGTCTTCCAAATGGTCAATGACTTCCAAAGTTGTGGCAAAATGGCTTAAGGACAACAAAGTCAAGGTATTGGAGTGGCCATCACAAAGCCCTGACCTCAATCCTATAGAATATTTGTGGGCAGAGCTGAAGAATCATTTGCGAGCAAGGAGGCCTTCAAACCTGACTCAGTTACACCAGTTCTGTCAGGAGGAATGGGCCAAAATTCACCCAACTTATTGTGGGAAGCTTGTGGAAGGCTACCCAAAACGTTTGACCCGCGTTAAACAATTTAAAGGCAATGTTACCAAATACTAATTCAGTGTATGTAAACTTCTGATCCACTGGGAATAAAAACTGAAATAAATCATTCTATACTATTATTCTGACATTTCACATTCTTAAAATAAAGTGGTGATCCTAACTGACCTAATACAGGGAATTTTTACTATGATTAAATGTCAGGAATTGAGAAAAACTGAGTTTAAATGTATTTGGCTAAGGTGTATGTAAACTATCGACTTCAACTGTATCTGGTATACACTCCCACTATCTCAGTCTCTGATAACATCTAGCCTTCCTGAGGTCAGTTAAATATGTTGCAGGGTTTGAGTTTTCGCTTGGAAATCTGACTAATGCATTTTTTTGTGTACACAACATTCTTCGCTCAGTGTAGGCTAATGTTTTATTCAAATAGTTTCCATTGGAGCTGGCAGGAAGGAATGAAGGAACAGGAAGGACAGCAGTCATAAGCAGGATGAGATGAGGCAAAATTAGAGACGTTCTACGTAGTATGCCCGCATCCGAAGACTAGGCCCTATGCCTTGAAATTTGTTGGTTTGAGTTAAGTTTAAAGCAAATAGAATAGACTAAAAAATATATATAATCTTGGTTGTCTGTAAGTCGTCCGTTCTGCATATAAATTTAGTTAATATAATTTAGTAAAACAAATAGGGTGTGTCTATATACAGTGGGGAGAACAAGTATTTGATACACTGCCAATTTTGCAGGTTTTCCTACTTACAAAGCATGTAGAAGTCTGTAATTTTTATCATAGGTACTCCTCAACTGTGAGTGAAGGAATCTAAAACAAAAATCCAGAAAATCACATTGTATGATTTTTAAGTAATTAATTTGCATTTTATTGCATGACATAAGTATTTGATACATCAGAAAAGCAGAACTTAATATTTTGTACAGAAACCAAAGACAGATCATACGTTTCCTGTAGTTCTTGACCAGGTTTGCACACACTGCAGCAGGGATTTTGGCCCACTCCTCCAAACAGATCCTTTAGGTTTCGGGGCTGTCGCTGGGCAATACGGACTTTCAGCTCCCTCCAAAGATTTTCTATTGGGTTCAGGTCTGGAGACTGGCTAGGCCACTCCAGGACCTTGAGATGCTTCTTACGGAGCCACTCCTTAGTTGCCCTGGTAGTGTGTTTCGGGTCGTTGTCATGCTGGAAGACCCAGCCACGACCCATCTTCAATGCTCTTACTGAGGGAAGGAGGTTGTTGGCCAAGATCTCGCGATACATGGCCCCATCCATCCCCCCCTCAATACGGTGCAGTCGTTTTGTCCCCTTTGCAGAAAAGCATCCCCAAAGAATGATGTTTCCACCTCCATGCTTCACGGTTGGGATGGTGTTCTTGGGGTTGTACTCATCCTTCTTCTTCCTCCAAACACGGCGAGTGGAGTTTAGACCAAAAAGCTCTATTTTTGTCTCATCAGACCACATGGCCTTCTCCCATTCCTCCTCTGGATCATCCAGATGGTCATTGGCAAACTTCAGACGGGCCTGGACATGCGCTGGCTTGAGCAGGGGGACCTTGCGTGCGCTGCAGGATTTTAATCCATGACGGCGTAGTGTGTTACTAATGGTTTTCTTTGAGACTGTAGTCCCAGCTCTCTTCAGGTCATTGACCAGATCCTGCCGTGTAGTTCTGGGCTGATCCCTCACCTTCCTCATGATCATTGATGCCACCATGAGGTGAGATCTTGCATGGTGCCCCAGACCGAGGGAGATTTACTGTCATCTTGAACTTCTTCCATTTTCTAATAATTGCCCCAACAGTTGTTGGCTTCTCACCAAGCTGCTTGCCTATTGTCCTGTACCCCATCCCAGCCTTGTGCAGGTCTACAATTTTATCCCTGATGTCCTTACACAGCTGTTTGATTGAGTGTGTGGAGTCCGTTTGAGTGTGTGGACAGGTGTCTTTTATACAGGTAACAAGTTCAAACAGGTGCAGTTAATACAGGTAATGAGTGGAGAACAGGAGGGCTTCTTAAAGAAAAACTAACAGGTCTGTGAGAGCCGGAATTCTTACTGGTTGGTAGGTGATCAAATACTTATGTCATGCAATAAAATGCAAATTAATTATTTAAAAATCATACAATGTGATTTTCTGGATTTTTGTTTTAGATTCCGTCTCTCACAGTTGAAGTGTACCTATGATAAAACTTACAGACCTCTACATGCTTTGTAAGTAGGAAAACCTGCAAAATCAGCAGTGTATCAAATACTTGTTCTCCCCACTGTATAGAGAAAAAAACAACATTAAAAAATGTCGACCATATAGACACACCCTATAGTCAGCTATATGCATTGAGCTTGTCTGGTGCTTTTAAGCACACTGTTTGATGAAATAAGACACAAATGACACGAGGGAGCCAGAGATCAATATAACCTGATCCTACCATCCTCCTCCCGCTCCTGCTAGCTTTCGCAGATTCTGCCCCTCCTGAAGTTGCCTGTGATAGGCTACAAGAGTCCTCAACCTTTCTCATGAGCAATGCCAATTTATCTTACCATTTCTACAGAGATTTTCTTGCCAGTTTTGGTTTTCATATGCACATTTTCGTGGAACAGTTTCATTTAATTTATAATCATTAAATGAACATCTTGGTATCTCAAAATCATTGTCATTTGGTTAATCAAAATTCTATCAAATTAAAATTATACAAACCTAAAAAGCTACTTCTATTTCCATTGCCAGCTATGTAAAAATAGCCTACATAAAGCCAACAATTTTTTTTTTTTTGCAGCCTGCAGGTAGAAAATATCCTGATTTAAAAATAAATATTTTAGAAATCACATTGGCTATGCATGGCCTGTCTGCAACGAACTTGAAACATTGTATTAACTTGGTTCTGGCCCAGCTCATGCTAGCAAACTTGCAACATTGTATAAAATATTCTCAGTTTTCTGGCCAGTGAGCTCAGGACAGACACCGCTGTAGGCTATTTGGGATAAGAAGTAATCAGGTCTATTTTATGACGTTTCTACTGGATAAGAGCATGACATTTTCCCCTTTCACGCTGAGTGGTTATCAAAAGGGAGAGAGCTGGAAAGATTTTTCAAATACATTGAGGAACTATTGTCATTCTCAATGGATGTAAAAATAGACTTTGTTTGCTTACTGTTTTAGGTGAAGAAAACATTACTTTGAGAAGCTCCACAGCTCATTAGTGGTGGTGCGTTAAGCCAATCAAAAATACTATTAGATCCCCAAATGGGCACATTTATATGGCTACATTTGCGCGCAGACCAGGTAGCATATAGGCCTACTTCAATGCATAATCAGGTCCTTACTCAACATTGACAGGAGTGCTCCAAAAACAAAAGACAATGACAAAATTAAGACTCGTAAATGGAATGAAATAAACCAAAACTTGTTTCTCACAAGTGTAGCATAGGTTTTGCGCTCTGGAGCCTCCGACCACATTCTCGGATCAAGCATAAATTGGCTTTAAGACAGGTGTGTTGTGTGCCATAAAAAAACAAATATACACTCTTGGCATTTTCTCAACCAGATTCACCTGGAATGCTTTTCCAACAGTCTTGACGGAGTTCCCACATATGCTAACCACTTGTTGGCTGCTTTTCCTTCACCCTGCAGTCCGACTCATCCCAAACCATCTCAATTGGGTTGAGGTCGGGGGATTGTGGAGGCCAGGTCATCTGATGCAGCACTCCATCACTCTCCTTCTTGGTAAAATAGCCCTTACCCATACTGGAGGTGTGTTGGGTCATTGTCCTGTTGAAAAACAAATGATAGTCCCACTAAGCCCAAACCAGATGGGATGGCGTATCTCAGCAGAATGCTGTGGTAGCCATTCTGGTTAAGTGTGCCTTGAATTCTAAATAAATCACAGACCGTGTCACCAGCAAAGCACCCCCACACCATCACACCTCCTAATCCATGCTTTACGGTGGGAAATACACATGTGGAGATCACCTGTTCACCCACACCGCATCTCACAAAGACATGGCGGTTGGAACCAAACATCTCATCAAATTTGGACCAGACCAAACAACAGATTTCCACCGATCTAATGTCCATTGCTCGTGTTTCTTGGCCCAAGCAAGTCTCTTCTTCTTATTGGTGTCCTTTAGTAGTGGTTTCTTTGCAGCAATTTGACCATGAAGGCCTGATTCACACAGTCTCCTCTGAACAGTTGATGTTGAGATATGTCTGTTACTTGAACTCTGTGAAGCATTTATTTGGGCTGCAATTTCTGAGGCTGGTAACTCTAAGAACTTATCCTCTGCAGCAGAGGTAACTCTTGGTCTTCCATTCCTGTGGCGGTCCTCATGAGAGCCAGTTTCATCATAGCGCTTGATGTTTTTTGCGACTGCACTTGAAGAAACTTTCAGTTCTTGACATTTTCCGTATTGACTGACCTTCATGCCTTAAAGTAATGATGGACTGTCGTTTCTATTTGCTTATTTGAGCTCTTCTTGCTATAATGTGGATTTGGTCTTTTACCAAATAATGCTATCTTCTTTATACCACCCCTACCTTGTCACAACACAACTGACTCAAACCCATTAAGAAGGAAAGAAATTCCACAAATTAACTTTTAAGAAGGCACAGCTGTTAATTGAAATGCATTCCAGGTGACTACCCCATGAAGCTGGTTGAGAGAATGCCAAGAGTGTGCAAAGATGTCATCATGGCAAAGGGTGGCTATTTGAAGAATCTCAAATATATTTTGATTTAAAAAAAAATTGTTACTACATGATTCCATATGTGTCTTCACTATTAAACCAAATTTTATTGGTCACATACACGTGGTTAGCAGATGTTATTGCGGGTGTAGCGAAAAGCTTGTGCGTCTAGCTCCGACAGTGCCGTAATATTTAACAGTTTCACAACATATACACAGAAATCTAAATAAGGAATGGATTGAGAATATATACATAAATGTCAGGGCGGCATTGGACTAAGATACAGTGGCATAGTAAGCTTTATAGTATGCAGTATACACATAAGAGGTTGGTTGATGCAGTATATAAACATGATTAAGTGACTAAGATACTGAAGAATAGTATAGCGTACAGTTAAAACATGAGATCAGTAGTGCAAGATACGGAAACGTTATTAAAGTGACTAGTGTTTCATTTCCTTAAAGTGGCCAGTGATTTCTAATCTGTCTGATGTGCTAGAGATGGTTGTTTAGCAGTCAGTGGCGTAGCATAGAGTACAATACAGTATATACATATGAGATGGGTGATACAATATGTACACACATATTGAGTGACTAAGATACCGTAGAATAGTGTGGAGTGCAGTTTATACATAGAGATGAGTGATGCAGATACGGATACATTATTAAAGTGGCCTGTGATTTCTATTCTTCTAAAATGTAGAAAAAAGTACAAATAAAGAACCCTTGAATGTGTAGGTGTTCTAAAACATTTGACTGGTAGTGTGTGTGTGTGTGTGTGTGTGTGTGTGTGTGTGTGTGTGTATACAAAAACGTATTTGAGTCGACCAAACAACCAACCAGTCGACTAATTGGGGTCATCTCTACTACACACACTGTTGCTTTTGTTTATGAGAACTAAATGTCAACTTGCCATACTGTAGGTCTACAGACTGCTATGGGGAATACAACAGTACTGTTGTGAGAAACGGCAAACAGAAGCCAATGCTGTATGGAATTTACACATTGTTCTGGTGTGGTTACATTGGTGAATAGTGTCAGAGTCAGCTAAAATGTATTTTCCTACTTTTGGCCTCCTCTTCCATGGAAGGGTTTGGAGCGGAAACAGTGAGACAGGTGCTCAAACCAGAACAGCTGGTCAAGCCACACGCACACACGCACACGCACACACACAGATCAATTATTTAATAATCAATGGGGCTTAGAAGGAACAGGGTAAAGGTCATAAAAAAAGTGTTTTTCTTTTCAGAGGGTCACGTCCTTTAAGGAGCTTTGAGTCAGCTGAGCGATCATGTGATGGAATATTCCGCTGTGTGCAACAACACTGTGTTCTCCTTCAGGAATGTTTGACAAAGACACACAAAGTTTCCATCCTATTCAGATATTCATCTAGTTTTAAGACACAACCCATCCCTGCCCTTAACCTGTCCTGTCCAAATCAAAATGGCCCCCCTCCTGCAGTAAGGGTCGCACATTATTACAACAGGTAATTTAATACAGGTCACCACCAGTGACTGGCCACACATGACACCCCAGAAGTTACCTAATGGAAACTGTGACCTGTACTGTCCTACTGTACTCATTGAGGTATTTGCATGGTAGAGATGTTTGATTCACAAAGTCTCAGGCCTGAGAGAGAACAGAGCAGGGTGTGTGTGTGTGTGTGTGTGTGTGTGTGTGTGTGTGTGTGTGTGTGTGTGCTAGTACCAGACTGCAGCTCGTAGGCTTAAAGCTACATTATGTAACTTTTGGGGCAATCTGACCAAATTCACATGTAAATGTGAGTTATAGATCAGTCATTCTCATTGAAAGCAAGTCTAAGAAGCGGTAGATCTGTTCTATGTGCGCTATTTCGTTATTAAGTATAGTTTTTGCGTCTTTTACTTTTGGTTTTGTACACCAGCTTCAAACAGCTGAAAAAACAATATTTTTGGTTATGGAAAATATATTTCACATCGGTTTAGATGGTACAATGATTCTCCACTTGTTTTGTCACAAACTGAAATTAGGCAAATAGTTAGATTTTTAGCAACCAGGAAATGGTGGAGAGATTTCTGCATGTTTCACCTTTAAGTACTCTGTCTGAGTACAACCTCTGTGCACCTGTGTCTCTCTTCTACGATGTGCTGTGGGGACAGAATCTCTTTGTTGTGGCTAGTCTTTGATGTAAAGGTGTGCGTACGTGCGTGCGTCTGTTCTGTCTGGTTTCTGGTGCTCATTATAACTATCAGTGACACTTTGGTCTTTCCTGCTGTTTCTGCCACTCAGATCAGACAATGGTGGAGTGTTCTAGAATATACAACCAGTTCTGAGGTTCCACCTGTCACTGTCTGAGGTCACACTCTGCTGTTCTAGGTTCTGTCTTCTAGCCGACTGGCTTGTCAATCACAGGAAACGGCTAGTCTGTTTTGTAGCTCACTACCTTCCGTGTAGCAGCAGCTGGAGACAACATCTCAGACAAGAGTTGATGCTCTCTGCATGCAGCTTACAAGTAGGGTTGTCGCAGTGTCAGTCGAGGGTCCAGACACAATACAGTCGTACCGTTGACTTGCATGTAGGCCTGTGGGCGTAGTCTTGAGAAAATGTGTAGGCTAGTTTAAAGTGGGTGGGTGTTGTATGGAAAAAATGTGCCTCCCTCCTCTTCCTCCCTGCAGAGCAGCTGAGGTTTAATGTGAGTGTTTGGGTTTGTTGTTAATCATCTTCAGACCTTTGGCCTACCCTGTTAGTTAGTGTGGGGGTGCGTGAGACTGTATCTCTTTCAGAACGACTTTGCATAACACTCATTCTCTCTCTCTCTCTCTGTGTGTGTGTGCTTGTGCTCTCAGCCCTGCATTTTTTCCGTCCCCTCTGTTTTGGTTTCATATTTCTATTTTCCATTCCCTCACTGGAACATTTGCTTTCTAGCACACACACACACAGACAGACAGACACATATTGTCACTTCACTACTAGCACACAAACAAGGGTAATACTACATTTAGTACATACATTATACACACACATGGCTAGCATTTACTTTAGTCTCTCTCTCATACGTTTCCTTGAGTTTCTCACAGCACCTCAGTGCTATTAATACCACTCTCATAAAAGCTTCTGTTATCAAGCCTCCAGCCGCATACTTTCCATAAGAACCACTTCTCCTTCATCTCTCTCTCTCCATCCCTTCATCTCCACACAGCTCTCTCTCTTTCAGTCTGTCTCCCTCCCTTTTTCTCATGTACTCTGTGCTTCTGCCACCTCTCTCTCTTTCAGTCCATCTCTCTCTCTCTCTCTCTCTCTCTCTCTCTCTCTCTCTCTCTCTCTCGTCTGTGTCTCTCCGTAGTGAAGCTCTCAGGCGTATTTATACCCAGAATGACGTGTGTTTTCCACGACCTACGCTCAGCAGGCCAGGGCCCGATAAGCTGATTCAGTGTGTGTGTGGTTCTATTGTGTCAGTCATGGACCCAGTTCCTGATTTGCACATATTTTCCATTCACAACTCAACAACAGATTTGTAATATATTTTGTGTTTTGTGTGAGAATTGAGAGAGAGAGAGAGAGAGAGAGCGAACAAGAGTGAGGAGATTAACACCTCAGTCTGCTAAGGATTGATGTCATTATTTTCCAGTCCTCTCTTTCTCTCTGTCTCTCTCCGTCTCTCTCTCTCTGTCTCACTGCCTCTCTAATTAGTCAGCAAAGGAGAGAGGGGGAGGGACCATGTCTGAGGGAAGAAAGGAGGGACACACCCCCTTTGTCAGCGGGTTGGCTGGGAGTGAATGAACCATGGAACGATGGAAGAAGTGAGAGGGGGAGGGGCTATGGTGTGCGTCAGCAGCTGTGACACTCATATAAGCGGCTGCAGAGAGGCAGCGAGAGACCAGACAGAGACAGACAGAGGGCTGTATTAGATGAGACTTTTACAAATGCAGCCCATAGTCTCGTTGGAACGTTCTATAGCCTAGACGGAGGACTGTTTTCAGCTGTCGTGTAGCTGCCAGGGTGGGACCTGAGAGCTATCGCTAACTCTGGATCTGGGCTAGCTGCTCAGTAGCTAACTGGTTCCGGCTTAGACGTCACTGGACGTCTTTTGGGGGGGGTTTCTTCATTTGGCCAGGACTGCAGGCTTTTGCAGCTCTCTTAGTGGGGTGTGGACTGTACAAACAGAGAGAAAAAAAGGGGAATTTGAAGAGAGGAATAAAAGAGGAGGAATATTCTGGAGAGGAGGAAGACGAATTAAGGGAAAAGGAAGGTTTTACATTTTTTAGTGGGAACGAGATCTCTCTCAACCCTCACGCTGGGGAAGGCGGCGCAACCCCCCCACACCTGTCATCTTCATCCCCGCCCTTCCTCACAAACTCTGACCTCCCGTATTATCAGGTGGAAAGGCCTCTGCCTCCCTGCCCTTCCCATCATGCACCTCAAGACCACCAAGTGTAACGCCTTCTGCCTGGTTGCCTCTGTGACCAACCAGGAAGTGTTTGACAGCCCTGAGTCCCGGGTAAGAAGGCTTTATATGCCTCTGATCTGTCTCCTGAAACTGATCTAAGGTCAGATTCTGTGGCCTTTGAAGCCTATTTCCCAATTGTTGTAATGGTTAGGCAATCTGTTCCTAGATCTATGCTTGGCTGCAGCTTGTGATCCATTCTCACTGAACTAATCGTTCCAAACTGCTTTAGACCAATGAGATGCAGCGGTCCTCATGGTCTGAGCTGAGCTCCTATCAGACCACTGTCACACTGGGTCTTTCTTTAGCGACGGACCCGACGCTAACCAAGGCCAGGCACGCACACACGTTGAGCAGGGTTGCCATGACAACCAGGCAGTGTTCCTTTTTTTAAGGGGACAGTTTAGTCAAGCATTTTGCAGCAGGAGTTATTTTTAGAAGGGCGGGGGGAAGTAACGTTAAGCCTGAAAGACTGAAAATATGAAACAAGGTTGGTGACAGTGTTTTCAGGAAAGGCACTTACATTACTAGTCTTCATACACTTGACATGCACTTGACAAATTTGCCTTTCAAATCACAATGCATTTGGCCTTTTATAGGGTTTGGTTTTATTGTGCCTGGACTGGTATTGGGCTTTTTGTTGGGTTCCTCGCCCATTGCTGGTTCTCTCCCAGGCCACTGTCTCATAACTAGTTAATGTTTGTTAGACTATTATTATGTGTGATCATGGTGACTGGGCAGTTTTTGAGAAGCATAGCCTATTTTTGGGTAAACAGATGATTATGTATTTAATGTATTACCTCATCCCATTACTAAGGCTGTGTGGCAACATCACAATTCAACTCACTGGTACTGTTCTCTCTCTCTCGCCTTCTCTCTCACCCTCTCTATCCCTCTCACCCTCTCTCTCCTCCTCCTATAGGCTAGTTTTGAGTCTCTGTTTCGCTCCTTCGACCCGGAAGTAAACTTCCAGTTCTTTAAGAGTTTCCGGCGTGTGAGAATCAACTTCAGCGACGCACTGGCCGCCGCTGAGGCGCGGCTCCGACTGCACAAGAGCGACTTCAACGGCAAAGAGATGCGCCTCTACTTCGCACAGGTAGAGACGCCTACTGTACATCACCCAATGCCCCCTTACTTTCAGTAACTTGGATCTTTTGGTAGTGGAAATATTTTATACATTACAAATAAAACATGTTAATCACTATTTGGTTTAGCAAGCAGCAGTGTTGGCACTGATTGTTTCCATTGATCTACATTGAGCCTCTTGTGTTTCGCTTTTCCCCTTCCCCCCTCTGCCCTGCAGTCCGTCCTCATAGGCAGTCCCCGTCTGGAGCCCCCCAAACCGGACAAACAGTTCCTGATCTCCCCCCCAGCCTCGCCACCGGTGGGCTGGCAGCAGGCCCCGGACGCCGTGCCCGTAATCAACTATGACCTTCTCTGTGCCATCTCCAAACTAGGGCCAGGTACGACAGACGCGCACACACACTTGCTACAATGAGGATGGGAACCTACAATGAGTTAAAATCATAATAGATTTGAATTCAATGTGATGGAATTACAGTAGCTATCCTTTGTATTGTCATTAGTTAGATTGTGGCCAGTCCTACAGTGTTAACGGTCCTCTCCCTCTCTCTAAATTAGGTGAGAAGTACGAGCTGCACACCGGCACCCCCACCACCCCCAGCGTAGTGGTCCACGTGTGTGAGAATGAGCAGGATAGCTCGGGGGGCGAAGACGACGCAGAGGGAAGCACCAGCAGCAGCAACCGCCCCCCTCGCCCCAAAATCATCCAGACACGGCGTCCAGACATCACCCCCGGCGTCATGCAGTGATCGGCAGAGAGGGGGCGCTCTAACATCGTAACATCCACAAAGCATGTCTCCTACATCTGCCTCTCAGAAGTCAACAGCCTGGCCCCTGGGAGGGTGCTGCTTGGGACATGTAATACATCCTCTCTGCCACTAGGTGGAGACACCTCTCAAAGCCCTGCCTTTTCATGGAGCGAATTAAAGAGGAAAAGAGAGCGAGAGAGACATATTCATCTCTTATCATTTCACATTTCAAGTTTTCATTTCTCTTTCGTCCTCCATTTGGAACGAAATTAGACACTTGAGAAAAAGATAAGTAGATAGAGAATAAAGAGCAAGGGATGTTTTTAATACCATTTTCTTTGCTGTTTTTCTTTTTACGTCCTCATTTGCTTTGAAACCATTGTATATGTTTATGGTCAGGCATGTGTGAGAGAGAGAGAGAGAGAGATGTTGTAGTCCTCTCTGGAGAGACACAGGGGGATCAACTTTCTTTGGATTCATTGTGACTTGTAATTCAGGACCCCGTAACAAACCCTGTCTATAGACTAATTTCATACTGTGTACTGGATCCATCATTTTCTTGTCTAAGATGTCTGTGCATGCTACAGTGGAGGCTGATGAGGGGAGGACGGCTCATAACAATGGCTAAAACGGCACGAATGGAATGGCATCAAACTATGTTTGATACTATTCCGCTTCAGTTATTACCACAAGCTTGTCCTCACCAATTAAGGTGCCGCCAACCTCCTTTGGTATGCTGCCATCACTCATCGAGTGAGTACAAATTATGTTGTAATTGATGACATCACAATAGACCTAATTATTATTCATTAATATTCCTAATGGTCTTTACTCAAGCCTAACATTTGTTAAAAAATAAATAAAAAAACACTTCAGAGTAACTTTCGTAGAATTCACTCGACAGGTTCATGTGCTATGAAAGCGACTTATCATTCAATAATGTGTCTCCAATAATGACGTATCTGCTTTCATAGCATTGAGATATGTTACTGTATGTTACACAAACTCCCCTCTTAGTTCATCCTCCTTTGATTGACAGAAACGGCTGCCATATCATGCTGATCACACGGGGCGGGGATGGCCTCCTGCATGGGTCTTCATAGCTTACTGTACATTTTTGCTGCGCATCTTCCTGGCCAGTATGGCTTGTCTCACTTGAATTACGCTGCCATTTTGGGGCCGACTGGGGGCCATTTGGGCTCTGAACTGTACAGTTACTGTAAGAGGGTTGGTTGTGTGCGCTGCTTTCAGAGAGGGAAGGTTGATTTTCATAGGTTGTAGTGGGAGGCTTGTGTAGATGCACTGTGAATGTTTAATGCATGCGCCATCACAGCACATCTGGAATGAAGTTGTCCACCCTAGCGGTTTGGGGTTACATTATCCAATTTAGCTACTTTTGTACTCTGGACTATTGAGATTCATTATACCTTGAATAATAATCTTGTGAGTTATCATGTAATAAAGACTTCACACCTCTAATGTGAATGTGACTGTGTGGTTTGTTTTATGATTATCTGGTGTTTTATTTATCAAATGTTCAACCTAGGCAAGTACTGTCTGGATCCACTTCACATTCTGGCCATTTGGTGAAACTTCGCTGCCTCCTTATGGTGACATTTTGATGTGCATTTCATGCAATGACCTTCACAAGTTCAAGTTGTCACATGCACAAGTACAGTGAAATGCTTAACTTGCAAACTCTACCCAACAGTGCAGTGATCAATATAAAAATAACTCAATTTTCTTTCTACCAAATTTACAATTAACAGGGAATTGAGCCAATAAGACCTGTCTCAATCGTCTAATAACAATACATTTTATTTTAAGTGCTTTTCACTTTAAAAAAAATCACAATAAGCAAGTAGAAAAATTAACTAAACATCAGTACAGACTAACCAAGGAAAACCGTAAACATGATAAGACTTTAGTGCTATAGTGGCTTCCTCATCTCCTCTCCTTGATCAGGACGAATGAAATGCCCCCTAATGTGTGGTCAATAGACTGACCACGTCTCCATCACACCATTGTCTCCAACTTTCAGCTCTATACATCAAATGTGACTAAAAGAAAGATCCCTCCAACAGAGGTACAAAAACAGTCTTTATTTACAAAACATCTGGTGGATCTTAAGTTAAAAGTTTGTGTAAAAAAAGAATCCAACACACCGGCAGCAATGGTCTGGACCCCAGGCCTGTTCTGGGTAGGTACTGTCCAACAGGGACTATACACTCAACACTTCCTCCCCAGACCAGCCAATCAGAGCTCCGCCACATCCTTGGAGCATGTAGGTCCCCAGTCTGGTCGGGTGTTCCTGGGAAGAAAGAGGGAGAATGTTAAGTTCAAACTGACCAATAACTACTGTACTTTAAGGCATCAAACCCCTTGAAGCAGAGTTGAAACATCCACTTATCTCCCAGTCTATTGCTGATTGATTTCCAAACAGACTAATTTTGAACAAGGCATCTGTATTGTATTCACCTTTCTCCGGGTCAGTCATCCTTCTTGTTATTATCCAGGAGCTCCTGCACCTGCTCCGCAACCCTCCTTTGCTCTGCCCTCTGTATCTTCAGCTTGGCCTCTTCCTTCTTAGCCTGGTAGATCTTCACTCCAGCAAAGCCCAAGCACAAGACCAGGGTCTTCAATGCCAGGATGTAGAAGAGCAGAGGGACATTGTCCAACGCCTGGAGGAAGTGAGAGATAGAAATGAGCAGGGTGAGGAGAGAGAGAGAGAGAATGAGGCTATGTGCTGTGTGTTTAGGTCTACAAGAAAACATTAGTGCCAACCACAGCTCATGAAGGTTGGTAATGTACAGGTTAATTCACTATAGAACAAATCTATAAAATCAGCTATTCTGTGGCAAACTAGATGGAAAGAAAATGATTGCTTGGTTGATCAACAAAGTTGGCCTACTTAATATAATCCTCTGTCATGCTCAATTGCACGGCGGACCAAGTAGAGGATCAAGTCACTCTCCACCAGCCCCTTTTACCATCCCTCAAGGAAGGAACACTCTAGAACACTGATTCCCAACCTTTTTCAGTTCCTGTACCACAAAATGAATTTTGCTCTGCCTGGAGTACCTCTGAAGTCCCCCCTCGTGCATTTTACCAGTAAGCCTATGGTCTCATGAGTCTTCTCAAGTACCCCCTGTGGATGGCCTGAGTGCCCCCATGGGTCCTAGTACCCCTGGTTGGGAACCACTGCTCTTGAATTCCACAAGGGATCAAAATACTACACCGAAACCCCCCTCCCCACCCCTCCACAAACCCCACACCAAAAAGTCCCAAGGCTAGAAGTTTTGAACAGCTGACACCCACACAGTCACCATAGTTGGCAGGACAGCTGCAACCATCCGTATACCAGGCCTGTCTTCTGTCAGTGTCACTCACACTCTCTCTCTCTCTCACACACACACACACACACACACACACACACACACACACACACACACACACACATCAAGCAACATGATGCAATCACAGATCTCAACAAAAATTAACTAATCTTTCTATAATTAGAACCTGTTAGTTCAATACTTGTAAAATGAGTAGAATTGTAGATCTGTTTCTCTGCGCAGCGCCTGTTCAAGACAACCCCCGTGAACTAGACCACATACACGGTGCTGCGTAGGCTACATCATTAATGGCAAGACTATCCTCAAAACGTTGCATATGCATCACTGTACGAAGCACTGATAACAATGTAGCTAACCAACAACAAGAGAAACAAAATAACTTAAAATGTAACTGCACTGTCCATGCAAATCGCAAGTGTCACTATCAAGTCACAACAACATTGGCGAGGATGGGCAGCTTGCAACCTCTTAGCGAGATACGGGACGATTTATAGAACACAATACAACATGGAATGCTCAGCTTATGTTAACTGTTTACTAATTAATAGACTGTTATTAATATATTTGACTTACCTTCCAGTTGATCATGTGGTCCATGTCTGCTGTAATGTGACGTAGGACGGAACTATGTCAAGAAAGTATCTTTGGGTGAAGTTTCCCCTAGCACAGATATAAGTGGCACTGCTCCCGGACGAGGTAAAGGATCATGCATTACTTCGAAGGGCGGGGCTTAAGACATTTCACCAATAAGAACGCACATTTCGTTTGATGTACATTATTTGGACCAATCGTTATCTAAGAGTCTCAGCACAAACCGGTAGGTTAGCCAATTAACGGGCACTGATAGTTTCACGGGAAACATTTTATGACGAATGGAAAAGAACCGTCTAGAAGTGACTCCAGAGATATTCTTACTTCTTACTACAAGGTTACAACCTTGTAACGGGGTTTGCTGATGCAGTAACTGTTGGCTGTAGCCGTGTTATTATTGCTGAATCTGATGAAATGTAGACCTACTCCATCTCCAATTAAGGACTTAACCATTCCAGTTTCACACACTTTGTTGCACTTCTAGCCAACAACAGCCATACAGTTCAAATTATATTTATAGCCTATTATAAACCGGGTAGTTTGGGACCTGGATGCTGATTGGCTGAAACAGCATTTCGGTTTTGTGTATATCAAATCAAATTCAAATCAAATTATATTGGTCACATACACGTCTTTAGCAGATGTTATTGCGAGTGTAGCGAAATACTTGTGTTTCTAGCTCCAACAGTGCAGTAATATCTGACAAGTAATATATAACAAAAATTCGCAACAATACACAATACACACTAATCTAAAGTAAAGGAATGGAATTAAGAATGTATAAATATTAGACAATATACTATGGGTATGACACAATTCTACTTGTTATTTATGTTGGTAACCAATTTATAATATGAATAAGGCACCTCAGGGGTTTGTGGTATAGGCCTATTGCCAATATACAGTACCACCGCTAAGGGCTGTGCCCAGGCATTCCACTTCGTGTGTATATGGCCAATATACCACACCCCCTCAGGACTTATTGCTTAAAGGTGTGCTGTGTTCTATGGAAAACAATGCTGGCTATTTGTGCTCAAGCTGCTATGGCAATGCAGTATAGTTCAGTATCCTCTAGAGGGCGACAAATGACCTCTCCATCAGTCTTTTGGGTAAGAAGTGTTTGCTCCTAGGCACAGGTCTAGAATCAACTCATCCATCCAAAATCAAAATCTTAACCATTAAGGCCAAAACACCAAACTGACCTCAGTGTCTGGGGGCTGTTAGAGATACTGAAGAAGACACAGGGCGTGTGTTACATTATGGTTATAAAAAGACTTGTGACTACATGTCGACTGAATTAACTTTACAAAAATCATGTGACCAAAGGTCATGCCGTTTTTTAGGAAGTCGCCTTCTAGCCGCTGCAGTTGCTTCTCCCCAACTGCACCATGCAGCCATCACCTGCATTGTGGGAAGCGCTATTTGTCAACCAATCATTAGGTTGGTTTTGTTTGACCTACGCGATCGTGGCCAAAGAAGTGACTGAAACAAGAACCAACGTTGTCAGGATTCTAAAGCTACAGAGGATACAAATTAAAGTGATACTTGAGACCTCCCTCTAACTAATGAATTGTACACGTGTTATGTTTTTTTAGCTTATGAGTGTGTGATATGGCTTAAGGATAGAATAGTTTATTTAGAATAGTAATAAAAAAAAAAAACAATAGCAGCTATGTTGACACTGCCGTATTAATATGAGCCTTGCTGTTGGAAAACCTCTACACTGTATGACCTTCGGCTGTCGCAGGTGCACCTCCCCCCGACTTCACTCAGACTTTCGTTTTACAGTCGGCATCATTAGGCTTACCGCTTGAACACACCCTCTCTCTCGACTCTTGAATGTGCACGGACACCAGCAGGAGGAGTGTGTGTGTGTGTGTGTGTGTGTGTGTTTGTGTATTTGGAATGGCTGTGTTCGAGAGAGTCAAAACCGCATTGAATCATGGGTCAATTGTGACTGACTGACTGATATTCAAATAATAATGAGCAGGTATTTCTGATGCAAGGTGATTTGTAGATCCGTCGCCTGCAGTCATTTTGATGCTCTCGAACACGGCCAATGTATCGCCCCCTTTCCACATCGGCACTGATCTGAAAATAACTAGACAGGTGTGGAAAAAATGGAATAGTCTTGTGACCTCTGACCCCTTCCTAACCCTAACCCTCCCCGGGCCTCACCACCCAGTGGGCTGACAGGGCGCAGAGCCTGCTGTGAGAAACAACACAGGATTCTGGGAAAAGCAGAGGGAGGGCTTTTCTTCCTAATGAAAACACCACCTGTGTCTGTCTCTTTGTAGAGTAGAATTTCTGGGTATCACCATTTTTTTTTTGTTTAAAGATGTTTTTTCTTCGAGCGGTTAGATCTGAAAGTGTTTGTTTGCTTTCTAGTCGTCTGAAGAGAGAAACACTTCCCTGCTGAGGACACACAGCTGATGGAGGAGGATGGATATCTTCACACACACACACACACACACACACACACACACTCACACACACGTGCAGGAGTAAACCAGGTGTACACACACCTTGTGTCAAGTATGTTCCATGCTGACAGGCAATCCCCCATGAACTGTACTCAGCTGTAAGGTCAAAGGTAACTGCTTCCACCATTCATGAGATAGCATCATCATCATCACATGTAAATGTTAAAGAGATTCATCCAAACATGGTTCCCTACCCAGGATTCCATGTCGCTCTCTACCAGTACTCTATAAGACTGATCATTCACTAGCAATGTACTTGGCAACATGATATGCCAGAGACAGAACAGTGATATGACACCCATTTGGCAGCCAGTTATTTACTCTGACCTACCTTCAGCTAAACCACAGCAGAGTGAAATCTACCATTAGTGTCAAGCCAACTCCATGTATGGGGTGTATGTGTGCATTTATCTTTACAGCACCATGGCAATCACATGCTCATAATCACACACACAAATGCATGTGAGCAGACATACACACACTCACCCTGGTAGTTAGGTGAATGTAGCCCTTTCCTGCAGTCAAATGACTAGTGGCCTCATGGGTGGAATGTTATTCATATTTTTCATAATTAATGAACATGATTTTCTTTTTTTTACAAATAACAGCCGGAAATCTGGTGTTTCAATGTCAAATGGTTTTGTTATATTTCAGTCTTCTGTGATGTACAGTGCCCTTCTTCATTATCGGGGGAGTGAAGCATTTTTCTTCTTTTGGCTCTATAATCCAAAAGTTTGGATTTTAAATCAAACAACAAACTATGAGGTTAAAGTACAGACTGCCAGCTTTAATTTGAGTGTATCGTTTGGAAATTATAGTACTTTTTGTACAAAGTCCCCCCCATTTTAGAGAGGAAAAGTATTGGGACAAATTCACTTATATAGGTATTAAAGTAGTTAAAATGTTAGTATTTACTTATATATGTATTCAAGTAGTTAAAAGTTTAGTATTCACTTATATATGTATTAAAGTAGTTAAAAGTTTAGTATTCACTTATATATGTATTCAAGTAGTCAAAAGGTTAGTATTCACTTATATATGTATTAAAGTAGTCAACAGTTTAGTGTTTGGTCCCATATTCATATGGGACCAAACACTAAATTACATCAAGCTTGTGACTCTACAAACTTGTTGGATGCATTTGCTGTTTGTTTTGGTTGTTTCAGATTATTTTGTGTCCAATAGAAATGAATGGTAGATAATGTATTCTGTCGTTTTGGAGTCATTTTTGTTATAAATAAGAATAGAATATGTTTCTAGAGCCTTAAACATGAATGTGGATGCTACCAAGATTACGGATAATCCTGAATGAATCATCAATAATGATGAGTTAGAAAGTGTGTGTTTGTGTGTGTGTGTGTGTGTGTGTGTGTCTGTGTCTCTGTGTGTGAATATGGACCACAGTATCTGCCTCAGACAGTGCTATAAGCTACATCTGAGAATATGGACCACAGTATCTGCCTCAGACAGTGCTATACACTACATCTGAGAATATGGACCACAGTATCTTCCTCAGACAGTGCTATAAACTACATCTGAGAATATGGACCACAGTATCTGCCTCAGACAGTGCTATAAACTACATCTGAAAATATGGACCACAGTATCTGCCTCAGACAGTGCTATAAGCTACATCTGAGAATATGGACCACAGTATCTGCCTCAGACAGTGCTATAAGCTACATCTGAGAATATGGACCACAGTATCTGCCTCAGACAGTGCTGTAAGCTACATCTGAGAATATGGACTACAGTATCTGCCTCAGACAGTGCTGTAAGCTACATCTGAGAATATGGACTACAGTATCTGCCTCAGACAGTGCTGTAAGCTACATCTGAGAATATGGACTACAGTATCTGCCTCAGACAGTGCTGTAAGCTACATCTGAGAATATGGACTACAGTATCTGCCTCAGACAGTGCTGTAAGCTACATCTGAGAATATGTGACTAAAGACTTGAATGAAAGGAGGGCAGGAGACGGATGTGTGACATTGGTACTTTAACAACCTGAGTTATATCAGTCTGGAGGATGATTTTGTTTGAGAGAGAGAATTGAATTGAGAGAGAGAGATAGGGAGAGAGAGAGAGAGTGATAGAGAGAG